>JAMXBB010000007.1:48367912-48550870 GCA_024138015.1 Lumnitzera littorea | reverse complement strand
GGGGGGGGGGGGGGGGGCTGCTGCCGGGGGGAAGGCAAAACCTTGCTCATCTTAAGAATTGAGGGTACCTTGCTTCTAATGCACAATTCCATGAGCTTAAGCCTTACTAAGACGACCTACTTGCTTTGATCAAACAACTTGATCCATGACCTTGAGGACCCTATATTACAGCTAATTAAGGATGAGTAATGCTTAGACAAGGCGATATGAGCATATGACCCATTTAGGATAAATTATAAGCCTAACATAGTAGCTCCTTAGCCACCTGTACCAGGATGGTACCTATCTTACCCAGACCGATTGGTCTACTCACATCAGCTTGATATCTTCAATAAGACCTAATGAACTTGGATGAAGCACCATGAACTGTTGACCACTCCATCAGTGTAGATCTCTAATCTTATTACATCAACCATAATTAGTAAGGAAGTTGATGCTCCGGTTTTAAAGATTGGCTCTACTGTAAACCTAAGGAACCCATCCAATTTCTAACTTTCTTTGCTATCCTTTTGATAATGAGACTATAAGGGGTGGATGAGTGGGGGGTAAGTATTGATAGGATATTTTGGATATGAGTCACTTAGGCTTATGACAACTCAATCTAGCCTTAGGTTAACTTATCTAGGCCTAGGCTTAAAGTGATCTCCCCTTGACTGGCCTAGGTGACTCCATGCCTGACCTATCTAACCTCATATCTAACTAATACAATGGCTCAATAGGCTTTAGGATAGGTGTCGTACTGTCCTGAACCTAGCCTCAAGTTGGATGCTACTGGATAAGGTTTGATTCAATCAACTGCTAAACCCTAAACTCATAGGATGCGACCATTAGCATGACCCCCACTTCCAAGCTTAATGGATGCCTCGACATATAGACGTGCTCTTAGATGCTCTCTGTCTCCCCTTTATATATGGAAGGATGACATTAATGGTAAACCACCTTTATTACCTTTGCACTCTTTCACAACTTTTGATTACTTCATCTCTTTAGCTCTCTTATACTCCTCACTCTTAAGCACCTACTAACTTAAACATCAGAGTGGCTACGGTGGACAATACCTTGATACCCCTCATTGTATCTTATTTTGTAGGCCTATAGCTCTTCTAAGGCCTAATCCAGTTCATCTCTATTAGTTGAATCCTACTGATGATAAAGAGGAAAATAAGGAAGGAGAAGATCTTGAGTCTAGTTGTATTTGTTTTTGTTAATAAATTACCTATTAGTTGCTAAAGATCATCCTAAGTAAAAACTTTAGGTAACAATAAAACATAATTTGAGCAAGTAACAAGAAATATTAGATATAGACCATTCACATTAAGATGCTTTTGCCAATTAGTTGGATAAATTATACCATTTAGCTAGTAGTTTAATTTAAACTATGTTAATTTTTCAAATTAAATCCCTAATTAGATTAGATTTTGTTGAATGGCCAAAATTGAATGACTTGATTAATATTGATAAGAAAATCAATAGATGGCAATGATAACAAAGTGTAAACACCTTGATTTTATCTCTTTTTAATTTTACAATTTAAATAATAAGGGACAAGGCCTAACGTACAAAAAAATGGAAAAAATTAGAAAAATACAAAAAATAAAAATTAAAAAAAATAATAATAAAATAAAAATAAAAATAGAGAAAACACATAAACTTAGGAAAATAGGATTTTTCCGGAGAAATAAGAGTTATTGGATTTCACTCTGAGAGTCTTTCAATTTTTCAAGGTCGAACGACTTAATTAGAAGTTAAATATTCATATGTAATTTGACAATTTTCGGCCTAATCTCTAGCTAAAATTCAGGTTAATTATTTTTATGTTATAAAAATGAAGTTTATTTAAGCTAATTATGGCTTCAAATGAGATCTCAATTGGATTTAGATTAATTGATTTGAAAAAAATCAATGTTAAATTAACCAGATAAGCTACAAACTAGGACTGAAAAATTATTAAATAGGACTTAAGTTTACTATGTGAGAATAGGCCAAGGAGCTTTCCTTGTGTATAATTAAATTACAAAACATGTTGAGAACCAAGTATTAGCCTAGTTAGTAAGCGTGTGTACATGCATGAGAGGAGACTAAGGATCGAAGTCTACTAAGGGTGAAATAAAGGATACGTATCATGCTCAACCTATTTGGTATGTATGTGTGCACGCATGAGAGGAGACCAAGGATCAAATCCTATTAATGGAAAAATGAGGGACACGTGTAATGCTTACATTGGTCATATGGCCATGTGATTGCCATGTGTTTCCTATGTTTTTCAAACCTTCCTTGGTCTATGCAGTCATGTAGCTATCACATAGTGACATGTCATATTCAATGCACTCTTATATTTTTATTTGTGCGTCTACCTTGACTCTACATGTCCTATTTCTATGGATCTACTTATGAGGACATGGTGTCAAGACATCATCTTCAACCATGGGAAGGGCCTTTTCCCAATATTTTCCTTATCAAGGTGGCTACTTTTAGGCCATGTTTCACCCAATTTTGTTCAAGATTTCACCAAATTAATGGTGACCTTTGATAACACTCATTTAACATATATATTTTATGATAGTTTTGCATGATTTTATCTATTAATCGTATTAAATTTATTGTGATTTGGAGCTTAATTTGTTAATATTTCATTTGTAGGAGTTTTGGAAGTGTTTGATGAAATTTCAAAGCTTAATTGAAGAAGTGCATTGATTGAGCGATTAAAGTGAAGAAACTTAGGCAAGAATTGAAGACCATGAGTAGCCACTACGGTTGTGATCTTAGCCGTACACCTCTTGTCAAGAATTTCCATTGAATTAAAATAACTTGCATGAGAAGTGTAAGACCATGGCCCACCCCTACAGCCGTAATCTTGGGGCGTAGTGATGCTATGATTTGTGAATCTTCTATTTTTAGCAAGTTTTCCTTATAAAACTAAGTCTAGCCTCTATAAATAGATGTTTAAGTTTAGGTTACACAGATAGCTCCTTTTGAGAATAGCTTGCAGGATAAAAATATACAAGGGTTTCTCTCTTTTGTTCTTTTCCTCTCCTTTGATTATTATGTTGTAACTTTGTTTGTTCTTAATAAATTGTTATTAAACCTTAGCTTATAATTTAACTATTGATGTTTTCATATTTCAATACGTGATTTTGCATTTGTGATCTAATTGTATTAGATTATATTGTTCTTTAATTCAATTTTACTAGTGATTGAATGAATGAGAGAGTTTACTGTAGAGTTCATGAGATTTTACAGCATAACTGATTGATACAATTAGAAGTAATAAATCTAATTGAGGTACTTAACAGAGGGATTTAAGGTTGCAATGCAATTTTAAGATACTCTATTATAGAAGCGATTTGGATAGAGTTTACTTTGGGTTAGGGAGAGATGCGAATCAAATTAGTTCATATTAGCAATCTCTACGATATGAAATTACAATTAAGGTTAAAAAGTCACATAGAACTATGTAGTAAATAACATAAGATTTAATAAGGATTATGTATCTCTCTAAATTTAATTAATTCTGCTACTTTAATTAATTCTATTATTATTATTATTCTCATGCCTTTATTTTATTTGTTCTTATTGCTCTTAGTTTTATTGATCATTCAATTATACTTTTAATTAAAAGTTAGATAATTGGAGATTGTAGGGAAAATTGGTAATAATTTAAGATTCACTCATATTCGTGTTTCCCTATGGAATTGATAGCTTGAACTCAAAATCTATGTTTATACTATAACTTGACTAGGAACATTTATATAATACCGCCCTATGCATGCGTATCAAGTTTTTGGCATCGTTTCTGAGGAGCCAACATGATACGAACTAGGCTAAGGATAGACAAGGCTGGAAATTGAGGTGTATTTGATCCTACCGAAGGAACCAAAGATAGAGTGGGTTTAGTGAGAGTTTTAGAAAATTTGTGAGTCACCTAATTAGATATGACGCACTAGTTAGATTCTATACGGACCTAAGACTCGCCGAATGTGACGTACCGATTTGAGCGATAGAGTTTTTCGCCATAATCCTTGCTAAAGGGATTAATAAGAACTGGTAAAGGAGAGACCTTTTCGAGATAAAAAGACTTAAAAGGGGTTTTTCATTAATCTTTTGTCTAGTTATGTGCATTGTTACAAAAGTTGTTATTTATAGTACGTCCTAAACCCTAATGGTAAAACTGTAAGTAATGTACAAGGCCTTAAACCCTAAAGAATTAAGCCCATAAATAAAATAAAGACAAACATGTACAAAAATATTAAACTGTGCATTTTATAAGGAGAAGTTGGCATATGGTCATTCGGTATGCCTTGGAGGTAGTCTTGTAGTGCTTGATTGAGATACTAGAGAGGTAGGCCTATAATTGCCAAGTTTTGAAGTTAGTCGATACTAGTCTCTTCAAGCCTTACTAAGTGGATCCAACTCTCGACAGCATGAGCTCTTAGCCACTAAGTCGACGGCAGGCTTTACCGAGTTAATCCAACTCTCATTAACGTGATCTCTCAACATTTTAGCAAGTGTGAAGTCAAGTAAGTAATTGGTCAGGCATAGGTAAAGATTGGTTATTGTCTCGGCCTTCTGCTTCTCAGCACTCTATCTGTAAGAAATAGTGTTATTCAACTCAGTAGACAAAATGAGTCGGCAAGTAGATGATCTTGGCTTTGGCAGTCAGGTTGGGTTGGTACCTCGAAGCCTATCACAACAGAGTCAAACTAATTAGGATATTAGCAAAACCTTAGTTTTTCCTATTATTTTAACATGCTTGTAACATATCCTTTCTATAGTTTCTTTTGGTATTTTCTTTTTTAACTTACCTCTAACTTTTAGATTATTTTAGTTTATGGCCAAAGTTAGTGGTAAAAGTCTTATTGAATTTGATCTAGAAATTGAAAGGACTTTACGCTACCTATGTAAGAAAGAACACGAAGTAGTGGATCTAATTAATCAAGGTTCACCACTTTGATTAAAGGAAGAGTCAAGGAAGAAGAAGAAATTGAAAACATGGTAGTGAACAATGAGGATGCTAACAAGACCATGGTGGAATATGCTAAGCTTAAGACGATTGGAGCCAAGTTTTGTATCACAAGACTAGTAACACAAGCAACAAACTTTTAGATATAGCTAAACGTGATCTAAATGGTATAGAAGTTTGTCCAATTTGATGGGTTAGCTGATGAAGATTTAAACAATCATATCTCAAGATTTTTGGAAATCTATGACACATTCAAAATCAATGAAGTCATAGATGATGTGGTGAGACTTGGGTTCTTCCTATTTTTGCATAAAGGTAAGGCTATGCAATGGCTCAATTCACTTCCTAGAGGATCAATCACCACTTGGGAAGACTTAGTTGAAAAATTTTTAAGGAAATGTTTTGTACTTGCTAGAATAACAAAATTTAGGAACAACATATCATCTTGTGCCCAAATTGATGGTGAGATACTATATGAGAGCTGGGAGAGATTTAATGAGTTGCTTAAGCATTGCCTACATCATGGGTTACCTTTATGGATGTAGATTCATACCTATTATAATGGTCTCAATTATTCTACTCGATAGATGATCAATGTCGTGACTAAAGGCACTCTGAGTGTTAAGACATTAGATAAAGCCTAAAAGCTGATAGATGGCATGGTCATGAATAATTCTTAATAGGATAATGTGAGAGCTAAGGTTAAGGTGATCGAAAAATTTAAAGTGGATTCAGTTACTACATTGAAAGCTTAAGTTGAGAGTTTGAGTAAGAGATTTAAAGGATTGATGAAATCGGTAAATGTAATCTAGGAAGAAACACTAGCTGGTATGGAAGATGTTAACTTTATTACTAACAAAACTCAAAATAACCCTTTCAGTAATACTTATAATCTAGGATGGAGAAATCATTTGAATTTCTCTTAGGTAGGCCAGTAGCAGCAGTAGAATAGGAATGTTCAAACTCAGAACAGGAATCCCAATTTGGAGGAAATGCTAAACAAGTCTATACATAACTCAAATATTCGATTCCATGCTATAGAAGCAGTACTTAAGAATATTGAAGCATCCCTCAAGAATCTGGAGAGCCAGCTAGGATAGTTAGCTAAAACCATCATGGAGAGGTAATAAGAAGTTTGCTTAGAAATACCGAACCAAATCCTAGGCCAATAAGATTGGAAAAACCTAAAGGAAGGATTGAATTGTTGAGCTAATGACGTAAAACAACAGTGCTCTTGGGAGGCAACCTAAGCTTATTTGTAATTAAGTTTTTCTTTTAGTTATCATTGTTTCAATTTCATATTTAGATCGAGTAATATGATATTAGTTAGTCTTTCCCTGTGTTGAACGCTTTCATTATGCAATAGTTAATGAATTTTTTTTTTATGCAATGGTGTTTAAATATTACATTTCATCTAGTTGAGTAGTTCTTCAATTGAATTTTGAGACTCAATTTACTTTAGTCCTAATAGAGCAATTTCAGGAAAGGAAATAAGGAAAATCAACAAAATTTAGATTCAAAAGTTAGAGAGGACCACAACCAAAGTTCATGGTCGTGAACTCACATAAACATGCCCCTAATCGCCTTGGAGACAAAATCAAAAGGAAGCTTGAAATTGGAGGCTAATAGGAACATGGCTAAGATTACGCTTGTGATCCTTACTTATGATCATGCCTTCGACAAAGTTACGTAGACAAGGGAAGGACCATAGCCATGATCCTTAACCATGGTTAATGCATGAATTCAAACTCCATCGGTGTTCTTTCTTCCTCTCATTTTAAACACATTCTCTCTCTCTAATACACTACTTTCTCTCACTTTTTTTCTCTATCAAGCAGCCAAACCTTACAATTTTTATAGAGTTCTCTTGCAAATCAACAAATCAAAGGTATGTATAACCTTACTCTTTACTTGGCTTTATCGATTTGTTGTTTATTTGAATAAAAATTGAATTTTTATTTAGGATTTGGTTGTATAATGTAGTGATTGCATTTGTAGAGATTGTTGATTTTAGGAGTGATTAGTTTAAGATTATGAGATAAAACGTATTGTCTAAACATTATTTGTCCAAAATTACTCTTAAATGTTCATGCTTTATGGATGACGAAAAGAGAAAGATTATGAAAAATGATGTAGGGGTGATGAAGAAGTAAGAGATGTTATGAAGTGATTAGGGATTGTTTGTACATGTTTGCTATAAATTCACATTGTGAATGTAAAACTTGTTGAATAAATTTAAATTGCTACAATTTATCGAAATGGTTATGATTCTCGGGTAAGAGAGTATTTAGAGTTTAGAGGATGGGATTAGCTCTTGACCATTGATGAGCCATCTTATAAGGAACTGATGAATTGCCGACCAATAGTCCCATTTCTTGTGCACGGCTTTAAGGACTCCAATCCCTCACTTGGCAAATTCTCTTGGTAACCCACTAATGATGAGAAAGTTTACACTGAAGGAATGTGGCTGAACTCCTTGAGCTCCCTTAATTGTCGTATGTTGATTTGTATATTCGGTAGTGATGATGCCGACCATTCCCTTACCGAGGACCCTATACCGAGTAATCTGACCAAACACTATCGAGAAGTTCTTACTGAGTGATAAGAGACTCACTTAAATGGCTGAATAGTTTTCTCTCAGCATGCCGCCATCTCTCTTGTCTTAGCCCTTTATTGCCATAACATTTTGACCCTTTTCGCCTGCTGTGCTTAGAGAATATTCATATGGGACTAATGTTGCACTACCACTTGTTTACCTCATCTAACATTGTACCACTTTTCCATTTTTGGTCTTTTGTCCTTTTTACCCTTTTTGGTATGTACTAGGAATCTCTTTTTTGTATATACTTTCTTGTTATTTTATTATTTGTAATGCTGCCTTAAGGACTTACTATAAATAGTCCTCTTCTTTTGCAAGTCATAGATAACTTACATTTTAATACTGAATATTCTGTTCTTTTGAGAGAACCCTCTCTAAGCCCATATTTCACACACTCTTATCTAATCTTACTGAGTAGCTCGGGATTAGTGGCAGGTGGATCTTAACATCAACTTGTGCATCATATCAAGTGTGGTGTTAAGTTGTGTTGTGTTTATTGGTGAGTCACATCCTTCGAGTAGCTTCACGTCAGCTGCTCTTGTTCGGTTCTAGACTATTTCCCTCTAATTTTCTTCGATATCTCGAAGAACTTATTTTAGTTCAAATTCGCCTTGGTAAGTCCTAGTGATAACTAAGCTCTTAGGCACACTATATATTCCTAGTATCAGAGCTTGAGGTTGAGGTTAAGACCGAGAATTGTGTAGTAATAGTCAGTCTACTGTTTGACATATTGTGTGTGTTGTAGCCATCTGTATGAAGTGTAGTTACTGAAATTTTGTGTTGGGAATGTCAAACCTTAGTGTATAAGGAAAGATTCACGATGTTGAAAATGATGCTCACGGTTATAGTCGAGTTACCCAGCAAACACCACGTACTACTGATGATCAGATACAAGATCTTGTTGTTATTATGGCCAATTTAGTTATCTTAATAAACAGGGTCTTAGAGAATGGATCATGTAAAAGAGTTGCTGAGCAAGGCTGAGAAATGAGAGATAGGTCGAGGAGGCAGATGAATGAGTGAGCTTTGGAAGCCTTTTCAGTGAACTATGCACCACCACGACGTATTGACAGAGTTGTGAGGAGAAGGTAAGAGTTAGACAAAGTGAAAGAGTACGAAGAAGAAGAAGACTAGTGTGTTGGGCTTGATAAGCGAGAGTTCAGAGCACTAAGAGGTGTCGAACATCTTAAGGTACAAATTCTGAATTTCAATGGGTTTGGTAGTGCTGATGACTACTTGGACTGAGAAGAGAAGATCAAAAAGATATTTTATTTTGATGATTATGAAGATGTTGCTTGCATTAGAGTGTTCGCGTTAGAATTTTTAGGGTATACGGCAATGTAGTGGAAGAAGCTACAAATGTTCACCTGAGGACTTGATGTGAGGTCTGAACATGGAACGATATGAAGAGAGTTTTGAGGAATAGGTTCATTCCTAAACATTATGAACATGATACTTTTTTACGACTCCAAGACTTGAGGTGAGGTAACAGATCTATAGACAACTATGTCTAAAAGTTTCAGTTGCTCATGATACGATGTGATGTTGATGAGCCTAATACCTGAACTATAGTAGGGTTCATCTTGGGACTCCAAGCTGAGATTGGTTACGTTGTGGAATTATAAAGCCTCGTAACTTTAGATGAAACCATTTGTGTAGCCTAGAGAGTTGAAAGGTAATGGTAGAACTAGGCTAGCCGAATGCTAAGTAATTGAACCATGGTGTCGAATAAGACTAGCCTATCGAGTAGACCAGGGAATGATAGGGTGTTAAATAGTTCCAAGATGGAATGTCGAGGTTACGTGCCAAGCCGATTAGATGAAGGCCGAGGTAAGAGCAAAACTGAGGAACCTAAGATCCAAAGAGACTAGGGTTAGAGTTTAAGGAGGAAAACTCGAGAAATTCAATGTTTTAAATGCCTTGGCTATGGATACGTAGCTAGTCAATATCTAAACTATCGAGTCATGACCATAAAAGGAGACAAGCCTTAGTTTGAAGTAGAAAGTATAAGTGAAGGAGAGGAAGAAGTGGTAACCGATCAGATTTTAGAAGAATTTGAGGAAGATTAAAAGGTCAAGATAGCCTTTGAGGGTAGAGCCAAGCATTACTTTGTTGTTCAGCAACCTCTTAATACTTTTGTGGCTAATGAAAATGAGTTAAGAGAGAACCTCTTTCATATGAATTGCCAGGTGAATGGCAAGCTATGTGCTGTGATCATTGATGGAGGGAGCTATACCAACATCATCGCACAAGGGGTTGTTAAAGCTATGAAATTGCCGACTCTTCCACACCTTAAGCCATATAAGATTCATTAGTTGAATGAGAAAGGAGGATTACACATTTCCAAGCAAGTCAGAGTGTTAATTACTATTGGTGATAGGTGTAGGGATGAGGTGGTGTGTGATGTCCTCCCCATATGTGCATCTCATGTATTACTCGGCTGACCGTGGCTATTTGACTTGAGAGTGTTATACGATAGGTATAGAAACACTTACATGTTTTAAAAGGATAAGAAGAAAGTTATACTGACACCTATGAGTCCTAAGGAAGTGTAAGAAACTTAGGAAAAGGTTGCTAGATTTCTGTAGCAGAAGTCCTTGGTGATTTCCTAAGCTTAGTTTACATGAGAGGTTAGGGTCGAGGAATATGTACTCCTCTTGGTTAGAAGATTCTTAGAGGTTAGAGAGGTTGAGAACTTACCTGCCAGAGTGTAGCAGCTACTTTAGGAATATGTTGACCTCTTCCCTACTGAGATGCTGAAAGGATTACCTCCCCTGAGAGGAATTGAGCATTGCATCGATCTTTAACCTGGAGTAGCCTGCCGAATCGACTTGCCTATAAACTTAATCCTGAATAGGTAGCTAAGTTGAAAAGGCAAGTTGATGAGTTGGTAGATCGCGATTATGTCTATGAGAGCATGAGCTCATGTGTCGTCCTTGCTGTGCTAGTACTAAAGAAAGATGGATGATGGAGGATGTGCATTGATAGTCGTACCATCAATAAGATTTCTATTAAGTACCGATACTTGATCTCGTGATTGGATGACATGCTCGATGAGTTGCATGGTGCATGCATCTTTTCAAAGATAGATCTAAAGAGTGGCTATCATCAAATACAAATGAGATAGGGAGATGAATGGAAAATAGCCTTTAAGACTCGAGATAGTCTATTTGAGTGGATGGTTATGCTATCTGGTTTAACTAACATATCGAGTACATTCATGCAGTTCATGAATCATGTGCTTAGAACATGGATATGCAAATGTGTTGTGGTTTATTTTGCTGATATTTTGGTCTATAGTGCCAACCTTCTCGTTCATGTCGAACATTTGAGGTTGGTGTTTAACATACTTCGCACCGAGAAATTATTCGGCAACTTGAAGAAATGTGTGTTTTGTTAAAGCGAGGTTATATTCCTCGAATATGTCATTTCAGAGAGTGGAGTTTGAGTTGATAAGGAAAAGGTTAGAGTTATTAATGAGTGGCCTATGCCAATTAGTGCTGCTAAGGTTAGGAGCTTCCATGGCCTAGCTTTGTTCTATCGGAGATTTATTTGGAACTTCAGCTCCATAACTGCACCATTGACTGAATTGACCAAGAAGAATGTTGAGTTTAAATGTACAGAAAAGGCTTAGAGGAGTTTTAAAGATGTGAAGTGTAAGTTGACGTTTACTCCAGTACTTGCCCTACTGGATTTCTAGAAGGTTTTTGACGTTGAATGTAATGTGTCAGGTGTTGGCATTGGTGCTGTCCTTATGCAGGAGTGTCGACCTATTGCTTACTTTAGCGAAAAACTTTGAGGTGCTGCCTTAAATTACTTAGCCTATGACAAGGAGTTCTATGCCCTTATCCGTACACTTCAAAATTGGCAGCATTATCTGTTGTCAAGAGAATTCATCATCTATTCGGATCATGAATCTCTCAAGCATCTTCATGAGTAGTAAAAGCTTTCTCGACATTACGCCAAGTGAGTTTAGTTCTTGGAGACCTTTTGCTATGTCATCAGTTATAAGAAGGGAAGCACCAACATAGTGGCTGATGCACTTTCTCGCCATTATACCCTCATTATGACGTTGCAAGCTAAAGTGCTTGGATTTGGCACTTTACATTATCAATATGAGCATGGCCTATATTTTGGGCCTTTAGTAGCTAAGTGCAATGATAGAGGAGCTGTGGATAGATTTTAATTGAGTGAAGGGTAAGTAGATTTGTGTGTTGAGTGGTTCTAGAAGGGAGATACTAGCTCGAGAAGCTCATGCTTAAGGTCTAGCTGGCCATTTTGGGGAAAAGAGGACGATTGAAATATTAAAGGAGCACTTTTACTGGCTTGAGATGATAAGGGATGTGTATTGAATACTTGAGAGGTGCAAGGTGTGTAGGTATGCAAAAGGGAGGAGAGAACCTTATGGAGAATATACACCCCTACCAATTCTTGAGCTGCCATGGACCGATCTAAGCATAGATTTCATGCTTGGCCTTCCCCATACGCCAAGAAGACAAGATTCGATCATGATGGTGGTCGATCGGTTTAGCAAGATAGGCCACTTCATCCCCTACCATAGAACTAATGAAGCTTTATTCATTGTTAACCTCTTTTTGCTGGAAATTATGTGACAGCATGGAATGCCAAGGATTATTATGTCCGACTGTAATTCCAAATTCACGAGTTTCTTTTAGAAGATCTTATGGAGGAAAGTCGGCACTAAGCTCCTATTCAATATCTCTTGCCACCCCCAGATAGACGGCCAAACTGAAGTAGTTAACAGAATTATCGGTAATCTCCTACGTGCCACTGTTGGAAAGAACTCTTGTGATTGGGATTTATGCCTACTTATCATTGAATTTGTCTACAATCACTCAACTTACAGCTCCATTACAACATCACCATTTGAGGCTATTTATAGACTTAACACGAACCTACTCTTGGGCTTACTTAACAGTTTGACTACATAAAGGGGGAGTCAATTCGGCCTGCTGCTTGCCTAGGAATTTCACAGGTTGCATCAAAGGATTGCTGAGCAATTGGCCAAAACTGTAGTCCAACAAAAGGAAATGGAAAGCCACGGAGGGATACAAATCATTTATACCCCTAGGGACCTTGTCTAGATCTATCTTAGCAAGGAACGCTTCCTTGGTAAGAGGACAAACAAAATATCTCTTGGAGCCAATGGACCCTATAAGATCCCGAGGCATATTAATGATAATGCCTACGAGATTGAGCTATCCAAAGGTCTTGGCGTGTTTACCACATTCAATGTCACCGACATAACTCCATAGGTGCTTGAAGATGACGAAGACCAAGATTTGAGGGCAAATCTTCAACAACCCTGGGGAATTGATGAATTGCAGACCAACGGTCCCATTACTTGTACACGACTTTAAGGACTCTAATCTCTTACCTGACGAATTCTCTCTTGGTAACTTACTGATGACAAGAAAGTTTACGCTGAAGGAATGTGGCTGAACTCCTTAAGCTCCCTAAATTGTCATAAGTTGATTTGTACATTCGGTAATGATGATGCCGACCATTCCCTTGTCGAGGACCTTATGTTGAGTAATCCAACTAACCGTTGTTGAGAAGTTCTTGCTGAGTGACGAGAGGTTCTTGCCAAGTGACGAGTGTCACGCCCCGAAGCGGCAGAGTCGTAACAGCCCTCGCCGTGTAAACCATCCTAAGATAGAAGTTGGCCTTACAACCGCTATCTTAGACCTGATCTACACAAGGCGTCAACGACTAACCCGCTTTGAAGTAAACAGTTTGTAATTTAAATAAATCATTAATCTAAGAAAGTGAGGAAATATATATATGCTATAATTCAGCTATTGTAATTAAGGTTTACAATATTTCTCCGTAATATTTTTCCTAGTTGTTACATTATTCAAAATGAAAAGTTCTAAAGTAAAAACTTAAACCTTAAAAGTATGTATTTATTCTTCACATGTTTTTCCTCACTCCCCAGGATCCAGCAGTTGCTAGCTTCAGAGTAGTAGTTTGCCGCTTTTTAGCCAGTACCTGCACGACGTCTATAGGGATGTGAGCAACCACAGCTCAGTAAGTTAGGACAGAGGACTTAAAACTATATCAGAGACACAACAAAGTTTTCAATCACTTATTAGATGCAATGCATGCGCAAGAAAATGCCATCGCATGACGTTGTTCGGCCCGTCGTGAGATTAGAGAAATTGCGCCCGCTCTAATCCGGGTTGAGGAGTTGCTGTTAATGCAACAGCTCACGACCAAACCCAGGCTTGTGTAATGAAGACCTTGCTCCTCCCGCGACTACCTTCGAACCACTGCCTTCACCCTCGCCACGACCTCCTCTCCTGTCACTTAGTTCGACTGAGGATGAAGAAGGGACCATTTTGCAATCCTGCGCTATCCCTTCTAAAGGGGTCGGTATTTGGCCGGAGAGTCCTAAGTTCCCCTAACGGGTTGCAATGCATGTCCGATTATGATTACTAGTCGGATATTTAATTAAGTCCAATTTAGGGTGATCAATCATTTCATACAATTCATACAATATGTGCAGAGCAATAAACAGAATCATGGCATCACCCATAATC
This sequence comes from Lumnitzera littorea, assembly GCA_024138015.1. Taxonomy (NCBI): domain Eukaryota; kingdom Viridiplantae; phylum Streptophyta; class Magnoliopsida; order Myrtales; family Combretaceae; genus Lumnitzera; species Lumnitzera littorea. The sequence goes on along the minus strand of JAMXBB010000007.1, from coordinate 48,536,748 downwards.
AAGCATAGGCATACATTCAACTATCTAACAAGCACAACCAAGCATAATCTTAAGCCTCCAAAATATAGCAGCGTATTAATCCCAACTTACCTCGACTCCTCGCTTATTCACTCGAGGTCCAATTTGCTCAGGCCATTGCCGGTTATCCCTATAACACGAACGTGGTTTCAGCTTTTCATATAAATATTATAAGTTCATTTTATCATATAACACTTATTGTTAGGTTTTGTTTAAGGTTTAATATGCCTAATTATCTAGGTATTAAATTTTTTACAATTATTCTAGGTTTGGGGTTAGGTTCAGGTTCGGTTTTCGCATCGATTTCTAAATTAGGTTTTAGTTCGATTTCTAAGTAATGTTTTAGATTTCAATCCTAAAAATCCGTTTCAACCCATAATGTGAAATTAATCACATTACTTCCCGATCTCCTAAATACCATTATTAACCCTAGTTAGTATTTATTTTACCCGGTACACCTAAATCCATATTGGTGTACCGAATTCACTACTAATGTGAGAAATTTTTATATTTTTCATATAATTACATAAATTTCAGTTTCCTATCAGATTTATCATATATTTTTATTATTCTCATAATATCAATTTTTATTTTAATATTTTCTATTTAGTATATTTCCAAAAATTACATATTATGCATTATTGCCTATTATGTACATAATGCACTTCTAATATTTCTATCACTTTAATTACTATCCCTAAACATCAATTATTATTTCAAAATGTCTAAATCCATCCTAAATCAGATTTTACTCCAAATTTCCCTAATTTACAAAATTAATTATTTTTTTCCTATTACTCATTTACTATATAATTAACCTAATAATTACACCTAACACCCTAAATGCTACATGTATCATACTCCATCAGATTTCCACATCCTAAAACATATAATTATTCACTAAATCAAAAATTAATCATTTAATTACATAATTAACCCTAAATCACCTAATTTTACCATCATTTTAGGGCTAAAAATTAACTTAAAAATTTCGAAAATTAATTTTAAAAAAATGGCTTCATAGCACTGTTCTACATCATATGAGAATCTTACAAAAAAAATTTGAACTCCAAACTACACTCCTAAGCCTATTTATTTTCCGGTTTAATCATACTCAGTTTTGAACAATTTGTTAAGGACCCTATATTTCTAGACATAATTAAACTAAATCAATATTTTTCCCTAAATCTACATACAATAAAACCTCAGAATAACAAGTTTCATAATTTTCTGGGCAAAATAACTAATTTTACAAAATTATACAAGAATTGGGCTGGAATTTGGACTCACCGGTTCGGGTGGCTTCGGCTACCGTGGGCCGCCGTGGCCTTGTCGGCCGGCCTGGGCGTTGCCACCACCGTGTGGTGGTGGTAGCCGTCCACTTCCAGCTGCTCGTTTGGTAAGGGTTCCCTTTAAATGCCCTAACTGCACAGTTTTTCTTATTTTTTTTTATTTTTTGGATTTTCTCTCGAATTTTTGACTCTCCCTAATTTTCTCACTTTCCAAACTGTCCAAATGAGCTTTGTAAATTTTTTTCCTATTTATAGACATTTGCTGTAATTAATATGCATTAATTTGACAAGACTTTGTCCAAATTCCTTGATTTTTGGCTTTTAAGTTGTTCAATTTTTATTGGCTAATTTTTATTTTGCAGCTTTGGACCTGCCACGACCTTATCTTGATTCATCTTATCATCTTCTGATTTTTTCTTATTTTTCCATAATTATTTTATAATTTTCTTTAATTATTTACTTAGTTTTCGGCCAATTTTAGTAATTACGCGTATTTTTATCTACACGTAAATACATCTAGGGTACACGTAAACATTCCCAAATATTATTTTGGTCATTCTAAAATTTTTAGTATACATATAATCTATCTCTAATAATTTATTAGTTATTATATTATACTTTTTGCCATTTCGGTAATTAGCAGTTATTATGCTTAAAATTTGAAAATTTTATAGTCTTCTATTCTACTATTTATTTTCTTAAATTTAAGTTTACGGGGTCATTTTTACTAATATTTCTCTCAATAGTTTATAATTTGGGTGTGATCGGGTCCTTTAGCCGGTCGCCCTAAACCTTGGGTTCTAAGTTCAATCCTATGGTTACTTGGCTGAACTTTGGGGCTTACAACGAGAGACTCACTTAAATGGTCGAATAGTTTTCTCTTGGCATGCCATTATCTCTCTCGTCTTGTTGCCTTTATTGCCGCAACATTTTGACTCTTCTTGCTAATTGTGCTAAGAGAATATTCGTACTGGACCAATGTTGCACTGCTACCTATCCACTTTGTTTGACATTGTACTACTTTTTCATTTTTGGTTTTTTGTCCTTATTACCTTTTTTCGTATGTATTTGGAATCCCTTTTTTGTATAGACTTTATTGTAATGTATTTATTTGTAATGTTGCCCTAGGGACTTACTATAAATTGTCCTTTTCTCTAGTAAGCCGTACATAACTTACATTTTAATATTGAATATTCTTGTGAAACAACCCTCTCCAAGTCCATTTTTCATACACTTTTATTTGATCCTTCTGAGTAGCTTAGGATTAGTGGTAGGTGGACCTTGACATCAACTTATGTATCATATTAAGTGAGGTGTCAAGTTGTGTTGTGTTCGTTGATGAGTCATATCTTCTGAGTAGCTTTACATTAGCTACTCTTATTAGTTTGTAGACCATTCCCTTTTAATTTTCTTCAATATTTTGGAGAACCCATTTTAGTTAGATTTGTTATGGTAAGTCCTAGTGATAACTAAGCTTTTAGGCACACCATATATTCCTAATATCAGAGCTTGAGGTTGAGGTTGAGACTGAGACCTATGTAGTAATAGTCCATCTGCTGTTCAACATACTGTGTGTGTTGTAGCCATCTGTGTAAAGTGTATTTACTGAAATTTTGTGTTAGGAATGTTGAACCCTAATGTACAAGGAAAGATTCATGATGTCGAAAGTGATGCTCATGGTCGTAGTCGAGTTACCCAACAAATACCACATATTACTGATGAGTAGATACAAGATCTTGCTACTATTATGGCCAATTTAGTTGTCTTAGTAAACAAGGTCTTAGAGAATGGACCGCGTGAGAGAGTTATTGAGCAGGGCTAAGAAATGAGAGGTAGGTTGAGAAAGCAGATGAACGAGAGAGCTCTGGAAGCCTTTCTAGTGAACCTCGCACCATCGTAACATGCTAACAGAGTTGTGAGGAGAAGGTTAGAGTTAGACGAAGTGGAAGAGTACAAAGAAGAAGAAGACTAGCATATTGGGATTGATGAGCGTAAGTTCAAAGCACCAAAAGGTGCCGAACATCTTAAGGTATAGATTTTGAACTTCAATGGGTCTAGTATTGTTGATGACTACTTGGACTAGGAAGAGAGGATCAAAAAGATATTCGACTTCTATGATTATAAAGATGTTATCTACATTAGAGTGGCCGCATTAGAATTTTCTAGATATGTAGCAATGTGGTAGAAGAAACTACAGAATGTTTGCCTAAGGACCTAACATGAGGTCTAAACATGGAACGAGATGAAGAGAGTTTTGAGAAGTAGGTTCATTCCTGAACACTATAAACCGGACACTTCCTGACGACTCTAAGACTTGAGGTAAGGTAATAGGTCCGTAGATGACTATGTTTGAGAGTTTCAGTTGCTCATGATATGATGTCATGTTGATGAGCCTAAGGCTCGAACTATAGTACGGTTCATCTTGAGACTTCGAGCTGAGATTGGCCACATCGTAGAACTATAGAGCCTCATAACTCTAGATGAAACCATCCGTATATCCTAGAGAGTTTAAAGGCAATGGCGGAACTAGGCTAGCCAAATGTCGAGTAACCGAACATTGATGACGAATAGGAATGGCTTGAGAGCAGACTAAGGAATGATAGGGCTTTAAATAGTTCTAAGGTGGAATGCCAAGGTCACTTGCTGAGTTGACTAGACGAAGGCCGAGGTAAGAGTACGACCGAGGAACCTGAGATTCGAAGAGACCAGGGTCGAAGTTTAGGGAGGAAAACTTTAGAAATCAAATGTTTTAAATGCCTTGGCTATGGACACGTGGCTAGTTAATGTCCAAACTGCCGAATCATGACCATAAAGGGAGACAAGCCCCAGTTTGAAGTAGAAAGTGTGAGTGAAGGAGAGGAAGAACTGGCAACCAATTGGATGTTAGAAGAATTTGAGGAAGATTAGGAGGTCGAGATACCCCTTAAGGGCGGAGCCGAGTATTGCTTTGTTGTTCGACGATCTCTTAGTACTTTTGTGGCTAATGAGAATGAGCAAAGAGAGAACTTTCATACGAATTGCTGGGTGAATGGCAAGCTATGTGTCGTGATCATTGACGGAGAGAGCTGTACCAATGTCATCACTCAAGGGGTAGTTAAGGCCATGAAATTACCAACTCTCCCGTACCTTAAGCCATACAAGATTCATTGGTTGAACGGGAAAGGGGGATTATATGTTTCTGAGCAAGTCAGAATGTTGATTACTATTGGTGATAGGTACAAGGATGGGATGCTGTGTGATGTCCTTCCCATGTATACATCTCACAAATTACTCGGCCGACCGTGGCTATTTAACTTAAGAGTGTTGCATGATGGGTATAGAAACACCTAAATGTTTCAAAAGGATGGGAAGAAAGTTATATTGACACTTATGAGTCCTAAGGAAGTGCAAGAAGTGCAGGAAAAGGTTACTTGATTTTTGCAGCGAAAATCCTTAGTGATTTCCCAAGCTCAATTTACATGAGAGGTTAAGGCTGAGGAGTATGTACTCCTCTTAGTTAGGAGACTCTTAGAGGTTAGAGAGGTTAAGAACTTACTTACCGAAGTACAGCAGTTACTGTAGGAATTTGTTGACCTCTTCCCTGTTAAGATGCCGAAAGGTTTACCTCCCTTGAGAAGAATTGAGCATTGCATCAATCTTTAACCTGGAGTAGCCTTGCTTAATTGACTTGCCTATAGACTTAATCTTGAACAGGTGGCCGAGCTGAAAAAGAAAGTTGATGAGTTAGTAAATCATAGATATTTTTGTGAGAGCATAAACCTATGTGCAGTCCCGGCCGTACTAGTACCAAAGAAAGATGGATCATGGAGGATATACATTGATAGCCATGCCATTAATAAGATTACTGTTAAGTATCGATACCTGATCTCGTAGTTGGATGACATGCTTGATGAGTTGCTTGGTGTACGTATCTTTTTGAAGATAGATCTAAAGAGTAGCTATCATCAAATATGAATGAGACCGGGAGATGAATGTAAAATAGCCTTTAAGACTCGAGATGGTTTATTTGAGTGGATGGTTATGCCATTTGGTTTAACTAATGTATCGAGTACATTCATGCGGCTCATGAATCATGTGCTTAGAACATTGATATGCAAATGCATTGTGGTCTATTTTGACGATATTCTAGTTTATAGTGCTGACCTTCTCATTCATGTTGAACATTTGAGATTGGTGTTTAATATACTCTACGTTGAGAAATTATTTGGCAACCTAAAGAAATGCGCGTTCTATCAAAGCGAGGTTATATTCCTCAGATATGTTGTTTCAGGGAGTGGAGTTTGAGTTGATGAGGAAAAGATTAGAGTTATTAATGAGTGGCCTATGCCGACTAGTGCAGCCGAGGTCAGTAGCTTTCATAGCTTAGCCTCATTCTATCAAAGATTTACCTAGAACTCTAACTCCATAACTACACTGTTGACTAAATTGAGCAAGAAGAACATTGAGTTTAAATGGATAGAAAAGGCTTAGAGAAGTTTTGAAGATGTGAAGTGTAAGTTGATGTATGCTCCAGTACTTGCCATACCAAATTTTGATAAGGCTTTTGGTGTCGGCACTGGTGCTGTCCTTATGCAGGAGGATCGACCCATTGCCTACTTCAGTGAAAAACTCTGAGGTGTTGCCTTGAATTACTCAACCTACGATAAGGAATTCTATGCTCTTGTCTGTACACTTTAGAACTAGCAACATTATCTGTTACCAAGAGAATTCATCATCTATTCAGATCATGAATCTCTCAAGTATCTTCGTGGGCAACAGAAGCTTTCTCGGCGTCACGTTAAGTGGGTCGAGTTCTTAGAGACCTTTTACTATTTCATCAGGTATAAGAAGGGAAGCACCAATACAGTAGCTGATGCACTTTCTTGCCATCATACCCTCATTACGACATTGCAAGCTAAAGTTCTTGGATTTGATACTTTACCTGATTGATATGAGCATGACCTACATTTTGGGCCTTTAGTAGCCAAGTGTAGTGATAGAGGAGCTCTGGACGGATTTTACTTGAGTGAAGGGTTCTTGATGAAGGGAAAGCAGATTTGTAAGTCAAGTGGTTCTGTAAGGGAGCTACTGGTTCGAGAAGCTTAAGCTAGGGCTCTGGTTGGCCATTTTGCTGAAAAGAGGACGATTAAGATATTGAAGGAACACTTTTACTAACTTAGGATGATAAGGGATGTGCACCGAATACTTCAGAGGTGCAAGGTGTGTAAGTATACAAAAGGGAGGAAAGAACCCTATGGAGAATACATACCTTTACCAATTCTTGAGTGACCGTAGATCGATCTAAGCATACATTTCATGCTTGGCCTTTCCCATACATTGAGAAGATATGATTTAATCATGGTAGTGGTCTATTGATTTAGTAAGATGAGCCACTTCATCCCCTGCCATAGAACTAATGATGCTTTATTCATCGTTAACCTCTTTTTATAGGAAATTATGTGATTGCGTAGAGTGCAAAGGAGTATTGTATTTAACTGTAATTCCAAATTCACGAGCTTCTTTTGGAAGACCTTATGGAGGAAACTTAGCACTAAGCTCTTGCTTAGTACCTCTTGCCACCCTTAGACAGACGGCCAAATTAAAGTAGTTAACAGAACCATCGGTAATCTCCTGTACGCCATTGTTGGAAAGAACTCTTGTGACCAGGATTTATTCCTACTTATCATTGAATTTGCTTACAATCGCTCCACTCATAGCTCCACTAGAACATCACCGATTGAGGTTGTTTATGGACTTAACCCAAACCTACCCTTGGACTTGGTTAACAGTCTAACTACATGAAGGGAGAGTCAATCGGCCTATAGCGTGCTGAGGAATTTCACAAGTTACATCAAAGTATTGTTGAGCAACTGGCCAAAACCGTAGCCTAACAGAACGAATTGGGAAGCCTTAGAAGGAAACGAATCATTTATGCCCTTGGGGACCTTGTCTGGATCCATCTTAGCAAGGAATGCTTCCCTGGCAAGAGGACGAAGAAACTATCTCTCAAATAGAATGGCCCTTACAGGATCTTAAGGAAAATTAATGATAATGCCTACAAGATTGAGCCACCTGAAAGTCTCGGCATGTCTACCACATTCAATGTCATCGAATTAACTCCATATGTGCTTGAAGATGATGAAGACCAAGATTTGAGGGCAAATCTTCAACAACCCTGGGGAACTAATGAATTGCTGATCGATGATCCCATTACTCGTGTACGGCTTCAAGGACTCCAATCCCTCACTTGGCGAATTCTCTCTCGGCAATCTACTGATAACGAGAAAGTTTATGCTGAAGGAATGTAGCTGAACTCCTTGAGCTCTCTTAATTGTCGTACATTGATTTGTACACTTGGTAGTGATGATGCTAACCATTCCCTTACCGAAGACCCTTTGTTGAGTAATCCAACCAAACATTGTCGAGAAGTTCCTACCGAGTGATGAGAGACTCACTTAAACGACCGAATAGTTTTCTCTCGGCATACTACCATCTCTCTTGTCCCGGCCCTTTATTGCCACAACATTTTGAGCCCTCTTGCATACTGTACTTAAAGAATATTTGTATAGGACCAATGTTGCACTGTCACCTGTCCACCTCATCTGACATTTTACTACTTTTCCATTTTCGGTCTTTTGTCCTTTTTACCCTTTTTGATATTTACTAGGAATCCCCTTTTTGTATATACTTTCTTGTCATTTCATTATTTGTAATGCTGCCTTAAGGACTTACTATAAATAGTCCTTTTCTTTTGTAAATCACAGATAACTTACATTTTAATACTGAATATTTTGTTCTTATGAAAAAACTCTCTCTAAGTCCATATTTCACATACTCTTATCTAATCTTACCGAGTAGCTCGGGATTTGTGGTGAGTGGATCTTGACATCAACTTATGCATCATATTAAGTGTGGTGTTAAGTTGTGTTGTATTCGTTTGTGAGTCACATTCTCTGAGTAGCTTCACGTTAGCTACTTTTGTTCGGTTGTGGACCATTTCCCACTAATTTTCTTTGATATCTCGAATGACCCATTTCAGTTCAAATCCGCTTTGGTAAGTCCTAGTAATAATTGAGCTCCTAAGCACTCCAAGAACTCATGTTGGAGTTCCTTAGTACCTTTACTTTAGCATTTGTTACAATGGAGAATGGGACAAAAAATACCATATATTTCTAATGCATTGATCTGCTGTTTGCATACATTTTGATAGGATACTAGTGGGATTGAGAACATATCCTAAGAGTTTGTGCGCATTGATGAGTATAGGAACTTGCCATTCAAGTTGCTAAGAGGAGTAAGTGATGCTCAAGTATGGTCAAGGTTAAGTTTTGGTGAGTTAATCTATGACCCGGGGAAATCAAAGGCTTCAAATTTATGAGACCCTACTATTAATATCATTCACTAGGTTCTTGCTAAGAGTCTTACAGGGAGAAAGTATAGCATAGGGGTTGTTAATGAGAGGGACATCCTTTATTTGAATGGTATCTCAAAGCAACACCACATAAATTTGGGTGTTCATATGGCCTTCTTTTTAAAAAGCCAAGCCATAGAAGGAAGAGCAGGACATATTGTCGCAAGCCCTTTTATTACAAGGATTTTGAAGAGTACAGTCATATTTCATGATCTATTGCCCATGGAGAGAATAGATCCCCGACCCCGATTAGTTTCAAGTCTATTCACACTATGAAGCTCCTTACTTTACCTTATGAACCATTACCTAAGTTACCTAAAGACGAGCCATCTACGTTAGCTCAGCAGCCCTGATCTTCTTCATTGCTATGCAAAATCAAGAGGATGGTTAGAAAGATGATTAAGAGGAAAAAGACTCTTGAGTAAGAGGTACGACATACTTGTACAATTGTTAAGGTGTTGCTAACCTACTATGGGGCTTCGCTACCACCATCACCACCACCAACCTAAGATTTCGATGATGAGACTAAGGAGATCGTTAAAGCGGAGGGTAGTGATGAAGAGGAATAAGATTGAGTTTCCTTTTCTTTTCATTTTTGTTTTGAAAAACTTTGTCACTTATTTTGATTTAGATGACTGTAATCTTTAACAATTTACCTTTGCTTTCTTTTTCATTGACTATTTAACTTCTCATTGATTGATAGTTTTACAAGGATTGCTATGACATGTTCGATTTAGTAGTTCTTTAATTATTTATTTATTTTTTGTTTTTTGCTTATTTCTTTTTTTTTTTCTACAAAGGAAACTTTGGGCTTAAATAGAACAAATGGAACTAATGGCTTTGGATACGAAAATTTTCAATGTCAATGCCATTAAATCGATGTAGTTTCGATTTCTTTTTGTGTTTCTTTTTCTCCCTTTTCATTTTTATTATGTTTCCATGGTAGTGTATATTGGAAACAGTATACAATTTAATTGTAGGGAGCAAAAGAATAAGAATTATATGTTAATGAATACAAGTTGATTAAATATCGTATACTTAAGCTTTTTAGTTTTTAAAAGAATAACTTTAGAAATATATACCCTTATATATATATATAAGTAAGCAATTTTTTTTTTTTGAAAATTTCCTACGATTCTTTATAACTATCGAGCCTGATTTTTCACTTCTCAGTTTTTTTTTATAAAATATTTCTTCTTTAAACCAACTAGTATTAAACTCTTCTTGTTTAATACTAACCCTCAACTAGGGTTTAAAGAAAATCAGTTCCTTTATATTTTGAAAATACTTTGGAGTCGCCACTTGATTGGAATTAGGAAAAAGAGTTAAGTTATAACTAATTAAGTGAATTAGTTATAACTTAATTATCGGTCTATCGATTAAAACATTTTCTAAAAATAGTTTTTGAAACTAGAGACTTGGATTTGGGGGTTAAGAATTTTAAATCGTTATGGGTACTATTAACTTTCCAAATTTAATGTTAACCTTAAAAATTACCTTTTAATTCTGTAAAATAGAACTCGATTATCAATTACTTTGATTAGAAAATTTAAGTAATCTAAACTAAACTAAAAAAAAAAAAAGAGAAAATTATGTTTTTTATTTTTACCATCATCTCATGGCTGCCTACGTACCCGCTATTCAAAATTAGATGTACGTAATTCTTTTTGTAAAACTTTAGCTGGTTATGTTGATTTTAATGTTTGAAAAGAGATTAGTTTTGCGTTTTTATCCTATTCAATTCATTTAAGGAAAATTTTCTAGAAAAAAAGTATTAATCGTGGTTTTATTTTTGAAATATCTAAAAATATTTCTAATTTATAAAGGGTCCGTTTATTATATATGTTTTTTATTTTTTGAAAACTTGATTTTTCTAAGTGTTAAAAAACAATTTTATTCGTTATGTCCTTTACTTGTTTTTTATTTTTTTATTGTCTTAATTATATATTTTTTCTTTTCTTTTTACCTTTTTCCACTATACTAAAGGTAAATAAATAAATGAATATTTCTTTTTCTTATTTTTTTCCTTTTTTTTTCTTGCTTTTTCTTTTAGTTCATTTTTTAATTTTTTTTCCTTTTTCTTATTTTCTTTATTACATTTACATTTGCAATTATATATATATATATATATAAGACAAAACAACAACTAAATACTGAAATAAAGAAGAAATAAATAAAATAAAATTTTGAATTTCAGATGCAATGGGTACGCACAGGTTGGACTTAGAGTAGGTTTAGGTCAGATTACGAGTCGGATCTTGGATTTGAGTTGGCTCCAAAATCTTCAATGGTAGCAACCGTGACAGAGGGTGGTTCAGACTAATCTGGTAGCCAAATTGAGTGGGAAAAGGGGAATTTATGATTTTCTTATTAGGCTTATGGGGGGTACGGAGGATGCCACGATGGTTGGAGATCGTTTAGGGGTGGTGCGAAGTGGTGGTTAGCATCGGTAGAGTTTGTTCCTCTGTGTGGTAGTTACTAGAAGGGTGAGAAGGGAATGGTTCTGGGTTTTAGGGTATGGGGAGCTTGACCGTAGTGGTGATGAGGCTTGAGAACAACCCAATGTGGTGGTTCGAAGTGGAGGAGGAGTGGTTGTTAGGGTTTTAAAGTGGTAAGATGGCGGTGCTGTTAGGGGCTACGACTAAGGCCGAAGGAGGTTGGGTTGGGGAGCTTATGTTGCTAGTAGTCCAACTAGGGTAGTGGTATTCCTTTAGGGTGGCTAGAAAGAGAGTCAAAGAGAGGGAATGGATTCGGTAGGTGAGGGTGAAAGAGCTTAAGAGAGAGAGAGAGAGGATTTTTAGTTGTTTTTGAAGCTTCTATCATTGTGTGTGTGCCTAAGGCTCCTATTTATATATCAATTCAGCTTTAAAAACTTGGAAAGCTAAGATTTGAGTTAAGTGCAAATTCCTAGATTTTCAGTTTTTTTTCCCTACTTTTGGAGCTCGATTTGAATGCATTTTTGACTGAATCTGGATGCGTTCTTTGATTCTACTCAAAGTAGGCTAAGTGGTGAACAAGATCTATACAAGAAATCACACCTGTGTGTATGAAATTTGTGTAAAAATTGAGGCTAAAGTAAAGGGGTTGGGTCTATTTTGCTTGGGAAAGTGGAGGAAAATGCAGGAAAAAGAAAAGAAAGGGAGAGAAAATGTTGACATGGCGCCACATCAGCCGAACCAACCAACCAGATGTTGCCACGTGTCCTTATGTGACATGTGGTGCAAAGAGATCCAGACATGTGGCAGTTCTTGATTATTTAAAAAAAATATATAAAGCTTTTATACACCCTTACCAAGATTTGAACCCCTAACCTCATGCTCAAATCTAATGCTGAGTCTAAATGCTTATCTATTAGGTTGTTTGCTTGTGTTTTGTCTATACATGTAATTAAATTATATATATGGACCAGATCGGCTTAGGCTTGCTTGAGCTAGATTTAAATCTAAGCCCAAGCCCAACGATCTCACTTCTAAACTTACTTGAAAATAAAATAAAATAAAATAAATCTATCCTATTAAATTGTTATTTTCTAGATTCCCTAAAATCTTCTACTTTTTTCAATTTTTTCTATTTTTTGTGACTTTTCAATTTTCTAAAATTTTTTTATTTTATAAATTTCTTAATTTTTGTGTTTTTTTTATATTTTACTATTTTTTTGATATTTTTCCTAGATTTCTTATTTTTTTATGCTTTTTTTCTATTTTTTGTATTTTTCTAAACTTCTTATTTCTTAATTTTTTAGATTTCCTTTAATTTTTTATTTTTTATTTTTGTTTTTCCTGATTTAGGACCCCTTATCCTATTGGAAAAAATAATTAAATAAATAAATATTAAAAGGGGGCAAAAATTGAGTATCTACAACTGCTCCTCTTTATGGCGAAGTTTGAACAAAACTTTACCACAAAGGCAAAGAAGAATTATTTTTGCCCTAGGGAAGACTTTATAATGACTAACTAGCTATCCTAAACTCAATCTACTAGGAACTTGGTGAAGAAATGAAACCTGGTCGTACCTCTCTAGGCTCACTAACTTAAGTGGGAGTGTCTATCAAGGACTAGTAACCCTAAGTTGGGATCGATCTAAAGGACCTAGTCGTGCCTCTCTAGGCTCACTAACGTAGGCGAGAACGTCTCTTGAGGAGTAGCAACCTTAAGCTGGGATCGATATAAAAGACCTGGTCGTACCTCACTAAGCTCATTAACTTAGGCAGGAGTATCTCTTGGGAACTAGTAACCTTAAGCTGGGATCGATTTAAAGGACCTAGTTATACCTTACTAGGCTCACTAATCTAGGTAGGAGAGTCTCTCAGGGACTAGCAACCCTAAGCCGGAATTGATCTAAAGGACTTGGTCGTACCTCTTTAGGCTCACTAACTTAGGTGGGAGCATCTCTCAGGGATTAGTAATACTAAGTTGGGACTAAATGAAATGCCTTATGGGCTTGCTAAAAGAACTTTGGAAAAAAAAAAAAATGCCCTATGGGCTTGTTATAAGAACTTGGAAAAGAGACTGAGTTAAGATTGTGTCTTCAAATGCTGGCTAAAGACTAAATGTAGAAGGTCAGTGCCTTATGGGCTTACTAAAGATCTTAGTGAATAGAAACGCCCTACAGACCTTGAAGAGAGTTGAATGGATGGAAGGCGGGATAGCCCTTTTAAGAGTTGCCTAGGATTAAACTCATCCGAAACACTATTTGATTTGAGGAAAATATTTACATTAAACCCTTTGGTGAAAACTATTTACACTAAAAAAGACATTGGAATGGATTGAAAACTTGGCTACTTGGGTCGACATAGACTTGCAACAAAGATACTTTCTCTCTATTTTTCTTTTTCTTTTTCTTTTTTTTTATTATTATCTTTTTTTTTTCCTTTTTTCTTTTTAGTTTACTAACAAGTAGAGAGCCTTTCCTTAATAATTACATGGGGCCTCTCATGTTCCCCCTAGTCTCGATACTGAGTCGCTTGGTGATTTCAAACGCCTTTGTTTTTCAAGGAAAAAGTAACTCATAACTAGTTTAGTCGAAGAGGACTTCTTTGCAAACTCTTAGCCCAAATTGCACTCTTGACTACCATTCTAAAATTATAGTCCATTTTACATGTGGTACATCTTAATCAATTTGTTAGGTCTTTTTCGGTTTAGGCTTTTGGTCTAAAGGTTTCAAAAGGGACTAAAGAAGAAGCCTATTTTGAAAAAATATTAATCTCGGGAATGCAATTCGAGAACATTAAGAAGAATTAGAAATATGTTTGCCTCAGTTTCAAAAACAACTTTTATTAAAGATAGATTATCTTTTAGGATCAAAAGAGCTTTTTATTGTGTAAGGGTAGTATTGTGGGTGGGAAGGCCTGGTGTGATTCAGCATAAGAGAGGCTTCAAAGTGGATGTAGAGATTTTTGGTTTCTAAGCTTGGACTTGTGATTTAGAGCCTTGCATCTTTAGGGTTATTTGGGTTTGACTTTTGATTCGATTTGGCTGTCCCTGTTGGGATATGATATATCTCTTAGGGCTTTTGACATACACTTGGGTCCATTTTTTCAACCTCTTTTCTTCATCTTTTTTCTTTTCTTTTTTGTTATTATTACTTTGCCTCACTGTTCTCTTACTATTTTTTCTTTTCTTTTGGCCCCATGAATGTTTGTTTTCATTGCCAAGTTTTGCCTTTTAAGCGATTTAAGGCCCAAAATCCATGGGTTTCTATTGTATGAGCTCGAGTGAGGTAAGTATAAGTTTGAGGTGTTTAAAGAGGATATGACTCTTCTTCATTTCAAAAGAAAAATAACTTATCTAAAATAAAAGTTGCTTTTGAATTTAACGTTACTGAAGTAAGCACAAACCAATTTTATCTTTATCTCCTCATCAATGACCCTAACCTTCGAATTGCCCTACTGTGGAGTGGTTCTTGACAAGGTTTAAATTTGAAAATTCTTCAAATGGGTCTAACTGGGTGAACAAGAGATAATTGTATTTAGAATTTGAAAATGAATGCCTAACTTCATTTTAATTTGCGTATCACATTCAAAGTGAACCTCCTTTAAGGAATGAGCCCAAAGTATCCTCACCATTATGTCTCTTAACTCTCAAAGTGTTTCAAGTTAGTATGTAGAAAACATTTTGCCTCTTTTCATTTTAAACCTTTTAAAAGTGAGTTATCGATTCCTTAAGGAGAATTTATTTGCTCTAATAACATTGAAATCATTTAATTGAAACGACAATTATATTATTCTAACTATTGCAGACTTTATTGAAAAATAACTTTCTTTACACCTATCTTAAATAAGCATCCAATTACTTAAAAAAACCCGTGAGCTTATTAAAAGGCATTGGTATACTCAAAGGAAATGGAGTTATAGGCAACTCAGTTAAACTACTTGCATGAATTGAAGAAGGACTGAGTTGTTGTAGCTTTGGCTAAATGAATTTTGCATCATTCAAGTTTTGAATCTTGTTTTTTAATCTCCATCATTTTTCAATAGAGTGCCCCTTCTAACCCATATGATAGTCGCATCATGCTTCTAGGTCAAAGTTGCAGAGTTTGTAATTTAAATTAGGGGCTTCATAAGCTATAATCCTTGTTTCTTTCAAATGATGAAAGATTTGAGTAATTGAGATCTTTAATCGAGTGAACTGTCTCCTTTGAGTCTCTAGAGCTTGTTTTTTCTCATTCCTCCTTAACTTTTTTCTTATTGGGCCTCCTTTATCATTTGGGTTTACTGACATTAGATTAGTATTGAACATTGGGTGTTGAAATCTTCTAAGCATGGGGCCCATTACTGTTTCTAGATCTGTAATGTTCTTTTGTATTGTGGCTACCTTTTCATCTAGATTCGAGAGTCTCCTTTCTAAGCTTGAATCTTAGGATATTTAAAGAGTAGTGATCATTAAGAACAAGACTTGCTATTGTTAGGCCACTTGATGCATCATTTTTTCTAAGGAGGCGAGTTTGTCATCACTTATGTGAACCTGGTTAGAAGAATTCTTTGCCAGTTAACAACTTTTCTTTTCCTTCTTCTTCTTTTTTTTTTTTTAAAGTGAGAGAGAAAGATAAAGCTTTATTTTATAGAAAAAAAAACCCAAATAAAGATGGTGTAGACATTTAATTTTTGTCCCCTACCCCTTCCCCCGCTAGCCCCTCTGCCCCCCCCCCCCCCCCTTTTTTTTTTGTTTTTTCAGAATAGCTTATTGGGTCTTAAATTAGAAAAAAATACAAAAAATAGAAAATTAAAGAAAACCCCCTAAAATAAAGAAATTTAGAAAAAATAAGAATTTTAGAAAAGCATAAAAAATAGGAAAATAACAAAAAAAAATACGAAATTTAGAAAATAAAACAAAAAAATGGAAAAATTTAGGAAAACATATAAGAAATTTGAAAAGTAATAGAAAATAAAAAAATAGGGAATTTAAAAAAATAATAAATTTCTTTAGGTTGGTTAAATAGAATATAATTTTAATTTACATAAATTTGAATAAAAGCTCATTGGGCTTGGGCTTAGATTTTAATCTAGCTTAAGCTGACCTAGTTTTAATTGCACATATAGACAAGGCACAAGTAAACGATCTAATGGTAAAGCAATTGGACTAAGGCATTGGGTTTGGTTTGAGGTTAGGGGTTCGAAATTTACTAGAGCCATGAAAGTCATTTTTTAAGTTCCACACATTACCACATGTCAAGGCCTCATTGAGCCAAGTGTTTGATCGTGACATGTGACACTCTACGATTGACTACAACAATACACTTTATTTCCCTATTTTCCTTCTCCTCTTTCCTTTTTCTTTTTTCCCCCTCACTTTCTCATTTTAAATCATACATACGAAAACACTGGGGGGGATGGTGTGTGGATTTTAGATTTAAAAAAAAAAAAAGAAACATACGCACACAAGGGGACCCACTTTAACAGGTTTGATACCTTCTCTCTTAGCATCCGATCCCCTTCTCTCTCTACCTCTCACTTTCGGATCTCGACCGCACCTTCTCATATAACTCTCCCTCTCTCTTTACTTTTCGATCACACCTCTCTCTCTCTCCAATACATTTTCTCTCTCTCTCAAATCTTTGTTGGCCAACTCTCCCTTTCTCTCACCAATTTCGAAAAATAAACACATGTACAGAGGGGGATTCTCTTTCTTGGCCTAGGCACACTCTCTCTCTCCATTCGTTTCCTCTCAGTCGAATACACTACACGTAGCAGGACCCACTCCATCTCTCTTTCACATCCTCTCCAACCACCTCCTTTACCTAACCACCGCAACATGCATGCAATAAACATAATGTGCACAAATTAGACATGATGCCACCGCATCCCCCACCGAACCATCCTCCCATTCACTGTACTGGTTGAACCCCTACAAACATACCCCTACTCTTGAACACACGACCAAACTGTAGCCGACCCTCTCTCTACTAAACTCTTCGACTGAATAGACTAGTATATACAAATTCCTCATCGATAGTCCACAACACCATGTGACAACAACACATTCACACCATCTTCACTTGCTACACTGTCACATGGTTGCACATACAACTCTAACGTGGCCAAACCCCTTGTCACAAACCCACACCTACCACTACTACGGCCACCGAAACTTAACTGCCACCTAAACATCTAAATTAGGCTATGACAATCGTCCAAACCCATTAAACCCAATCGAATACATATGAAAATCCTTTAAATCACCTCCAACAAGCCTTCCTCTATCTTCATAGTGACTTGGATCTAAACTGAACGAGCTTTGACCCGAACTGCTCCAAGACTCGACCCACATGCTTTTATTAGTTTGACCCATTGCTGTTTTGCTTCTTTGTTTAGTTTCTTTTGTTTTTTCCTTTTGTATTATTTTTTCTGTTTTTCTTTTTTTTTATTTTTATTTTTATTATGCCATAATGTAATGGTAGTAAAAAAAAAAAAAAAAGAGAAGAAGAAAAGAAAAAGAGAAAAACCGAAAAAATAAAAAGTAAAAGAAAAAAAAAAGAGAACAAGTATTTATTTTAGTTTTATTTTTATTTATTTTCACATTTTAGCCTAAAAACAAAAAAATAACAAAAAATAAGAATAAAAAAGTAAAGGAATAAATAGTAATAATAATAAAATTGTTTTATCACTTAGAAAATTGATTTTCAAAAAATAAATAAAAATAATTGGAGCATCTCTAAATTAAGACCACGTCATAGTTTTCAAAATCCAATTTAGGACCCTTTAAGAATTTTTTTTTTTCAAATAAAACAAAATGAGTAAAAATGTAAACCTAATTATTTTTCAAAAATTAAAATTGATCAACCTGCTATGTTTTTTGTCAATGAACTATGGAAATCTGATCCTAAATAGCGGGTATGTAGATACTTGTACATCAGTATGGGGTGACTTAAAATATGGAAAGTTTTGTTTTTTTTTTTTTCCCATTTTCGTAGATATTCATGTAAAGTAATTAGTTCAAGTCGCATGTAATATGTTCAATCGTTTAGAAATGGAAAAAGGGTATTATTGAAAAGCAAATTTAAAATTGGAAAGTTAAAAAATGATATTCGTTTAGGGTTTAATAAATTAGCCTATGGATCTAGATCTTTGTTCTTTAAAATAACTGTTTTATAAAATGGTTTAATCGATAGACCAGTAACTAAGTTATAACCACTTAATTGGTTATAACTTAACTCTTTTTTCCCGACTCAATCAAGTGGTGATTCCAAAGTACTTTAAAAAGAATTGGTTTTCTTTAAACTCTATTCAAGGGTCAGTACTAAATGAGTAAGGGTTTAGTACTGATTGGTTTAGAGAGAATCTAAAAAGAACCAGGAGGGTGAAAAACCAGGCTCGACAAATGGCAATTTCTTTTTTTAGGTTTTTAATTTCATTTCCTTGAGTGAGAAAGAATGAATGGTTAGGTAAGTTCTATTGAAAGACTATTTGTAAGGAAAGAAAGAATGAAGAATGATAGACTAAAGAGAAAAAATTTATTTTGGAAAGATCAGAGTACAAAGAACAAAGCAAAAGGGAGCTTAACAATTATTCTTAGCGAAAATTAAAATTTATTTAAAGCCCTTTAACTACATCTAAAGTTTTTAATCTAACTTTCGCAGTTGGGTTTTAATCATATCTAGCATTTCTAAAGCCCAATTGATGGTCCTCTTGCTTTTTTTGACTTGATTTAACAAGGTCTTGTTAGAGGCCTGACTATGCCTAGCCTTTTGTTTCCAATAGGTAACTTCAGCTTGTAGCAGTTGCTCATGGATTTTGTAGAACATCTGGCAGTCTATTGACTCTTTGATTATTCTCTTGTTGGTTACCCGCCATTCTTAAGTCTATATATTTCATGGATAAGAATCAGTCATCAATGCAGCAAAAGAAAGTACATGGAAATATGCAGATGTTGGGATTGTTTGGGTTAATACGTTACTTCCTTAAGTTGCAAACTTACTATCATTTTCAGAAATTTGATTGTATTAAAACTCTTAAACGATTGGCAATGTTACAATTTCTTAAAGGTATTATACTAACTTAAGCTTGGAGGGGAGTTTATGCAATTTGGAAAAGGTCCTTTAGTTTTGTGACCCTACTTGTTAAAGAACACTTTTATTTGTCACATTGACCTTAAGTGAGGTAGCTTAATCAACCCTGAGCGGTAGTTACACCACAGCACCCGAAGCTTACATAATGGCCCTTTGCCTAAGGTCCTAAGATGGATGAAATCTAACCATATCTATCTTGCATCTTTGATGCAACAAATGAGCCCCCATATCTCAATGCATGTGGTATGCTAACATTATAGGTATGAAGTTAATAACAGAAACCAAAAGAGAGTTCTAGGAGAAAATATAAGGAAAGAAGCTTTAGGTTTGTTTTTTCTTTTTCTTATTTACAACAATGTTGCCCTATTAGCTACTCACCAAACCCTAAAGAAGGGCGGTTCTAGAGGTTCTTAAAGTTTATAACCTCACGTGTTTCTTACAAAACGATTCTTTGGTCACATCGAAGTTTAAGTGGGATAACCTAATTGGCCTCGAACGGTAGTTGCCTTACTACGCTCAGAACTTACACAATGACTCCCCATCCTAAGGTCCTAAGATGGCTTGGGTTCAATTATATCTATCATACATTCATAGCACGAGAAGCAAATTTACTCCCCTCCTCTTAAAACAATTAAATACATAAAACTAAACTTGCAAAGACGTGAGTATAGTTATGATACAAATAACAAAGAACAAAAAAAAAAAAAAAAATTACATAAAGGTGATTTTTAAAGATCAATTTTAATTTTGGAAAGTTAAATGGCCAACCTTCACCGAGTTGTTAAGCTTGGTTTTTCACCTCTTGGTTTTTTTTTTTTTTTTATAAAATATTTCTTCTTTAAACCAACCAGTATTAAATCCTTCCCGTTTAATACTGACCCTCGATTAGGGTTTAAAGAAAATTGGTTCTTTTATATTTTGAAAATATTTTGGAGTCGCTACTCAACCAGATTAGGAAAAAAAGTTCAATTATAACAAATTGGGTAGATTGTTTATAATTTAGCTACCGGTCTATCGATTAAACCATTTTATAAAAATGGTTTTTGAAACCAAAGACTTGGATCTAAGGTTAGAAATTTTAAACCCTTACGGGTACCATTAACTTTCCAAATTTAATGTTAACCTTAAAAATCACCTTTTAATGCTATAAAATAGAATTCGAGTATTAATTACTTTAATTGGATAAGTTAAGTAACCTAAACTAAAATAAAAAAAAGAAGGAAAATTAAGTTTTTTATTTTTACAGTCACCTCGTAGTTGCCTATATAATTATTATTTAGGATTGGATGTACGTAGTTTTTTTTGTAAAACTTTAGCAGGTTAGGTTGATTTTAATTTTTGAAATATGATCAATTTTACGGTTTTATCCTATTTAGTTCATTTAAGGAAAATATTCTAGAAAAAAAGTCCTAATCGTAGTTTTATTTTTGAAAAATCTAAAAATAGTCCTAATTTGTAAAGGGTCTGTTTATTATATATTTTTTTTTATTTTTTAAAAACTTGATTTTTCTAAGTATTAAAAAACAATTTTATTCATTATGTCCTTTACTTATTTTTTATTTTTTTATTGTTTTAATTATATATTTTTCTTTTATTTTACCTTTTCCCATTATACTAAAGGTAAATATATAAATGAATATTTCTTTTTCTTCTTTTTTTTCCCTTTTTTTTCCTAGTTTTTTCTTTTATTCTTGTTTTTTCTTTATTATATTTACATTCACAATTATATATATAAAAGACAAAACAACAACAAAATAATAAAATAAAAAAGAAATAAATGAAGTAAAAAAATAATTTTTTTTTGGACTTTAGATGTAATAGGCAAACATGGGTTGGACCTAAAGTGGGTTTAAGTTAAACTATAGGTCGGATCCTAGGTCGGATCTTAGATCTGAGTTGGCTCTAAAATCTTCAATGGAAGTAACCGCAATAGAGGGTGGTTCGGATTGATCTAGTGGCCAAAGTGAGTGGGAAGGGGAATTTATGATTTTCTTATTGGGCTTATGGGGGGTAGGGAGGATTCCACGATGGTTGGGGGTCATTTAGGGGTGGTGCGAAGTGGTAGTTGGTGGCAGTGGAGTTTGTTCGGCTGTGTGGTAGCTGCTGGAAGGGTAAGAGGGGAGTGGTTCTAGGTTTTAGGGTATGGGGAGTTCGATCGTAGTGGTGATGAGGCTTGAGAACGACCCAATATGGTGGTTTGAAGTGAAGGAGGAGTGGTAGTTAAGGTTTCAAAGTAGTGAGATAGCAAGGGGCTATGGCTAGGGACGAGGGAGGTTGGATTGGAGAACTTATGTTGCGAGTAGTCCAACTAGGGTGGTGGTATTTTTCGAGGGTGGCTAGAGATAGATAGTCGAAGAGAAAGAATGGGTTCAATGGGTAAAGGTAAGAGAGCTTGAGGGAGAGAGAGAAGATTTGTTAGTTATTTTTGAAGCTTTTATCATTATGTGTGTGCCAAGGACTCCTATTTATACATCAATTCAGCTTAGAAAACAAAGGAAGCCAAGATTTGAATTAAGTGCAAATTCATAGATTTTCAGTGTTTTTTCTTACTTTTGGAGCTCGATTTGAATGTGTTCTTGACTAAATTTGGACGTGTTCTTTGATTCTATTCCAAGTAGGCCAAGTAGTGAACAAGATCAATGTAAGAAATCATGCCTGTGTATGTGAAATTTGTGTGAAAATTAAGGCCAAAGTGAAGGGGCTAGGTTTGTTTTATTGGGGCAAGTGGAGGAAAATGTGAGAAAAAGAAAGGAAAGGGAGAGAAAATGCTTACGTGGCGCCACGTGAGCTATGCTAACCAACCGGATGTTGCTACGTGTCCTTAGGTGACACATGGCAATTGACATGGTATGCCATGTGGCATCACATCAACATGTATCCAACCCGATGTTGTTACGTGTTAAGGCACATTGTGCAATGAGATCCTGATATGTAGCAGTTCTTAATTATTTGAAAAAAATATAAAGCTTTTGTATGCCCTCTCTAAGATTCGAACCCTTAACCTTATGCTCAAACCTAATGCCAAGTCCAAATGTTTATCCGTTAAATCGTTGGCTTCTGCCTTGTCCATATGTATAATTAAATTGCATATATGAACCAGGTTGGCCTAAGCTATATTCAAATCTAAGTCTAGACTCAACGGTCATACTACTAAACTTATTTGAAAATAAAATAAAATAAAACAATCTATCATATTAAATTGTTATTTTCTAAATTCCCTGAAATCTTCTACTTTTTTCAATTTTTTTCTATTTTTTGTGACTTTTCAGTTTTCTAAAATTTTTCAAACTTTTTTCAAATTTTTTTATATTTTCTAAATTTCTTATTCTTTTGTGTTTTTTTTTCCTATTTTCCTCTTTTTTGATATTTTTCCTAGATTTCTTATTTTTTATGCTTTTTTCTTTTTTTTTAAAAAATTTTTCTAAACTTCTTATTTCTTAATTTTTTGGATTTCCTTTAATTTTCTATTTTTTGTTGTGTTTTTCCTGATTGAGGTCCCCTTATCCTATTGAAACAAAATAATTAAATAAATAAATAAATAAGGGGACAAAAATTAGGTATCTTTTATAACCTTAGTTTACTTTACTAAATTTGAGTAATTAAATCATTATGATTTAGAGTTTCTTATTACTTAAGCTTAAACTTTGACTCAGATTAGGATGGATATTGATAGGTTAAGGACTACTTATTTTTATTTCTAAGCTTAATTCCAAAATATAGTCATCTATCTCCCTTTTTCTAAAAGATTTTTAGATTGGTTGAATAAATAGGATTTGTCCTTGAAAAGTTTCTTGAAAAATCAAAGTAATTGGAGGTACGAGAGAAGTAAGAAAAGAAAGCTAAAAACTAGTAAGGATCGATCTTGCTCGCTAAAAAGAGCAAGATTCTTTTCTATTGCCAATGAAAAAAGGAAATTAAATTAAAATGTCAAGGATTGGCTTTGGTCTCTTATAAAAGTAAGGTACTCTTCCACTGTCAATACAAAAATAAGGTCCAAATTAGTAAGGTTGGCCTTAGTTTGTCATAAGAGCGAGTTTCTTTTCCATTACTAATAAGCTTCAATAAGGAAAT
Source organism: Lumnitzera littorea (assembly GCA_024138015.1). Classification (NCBI taxonomy): domain Eukaryota; kingdom Viridiplantae; phylum Streptophyta; class Magnoliopsida; order Myrtales; family Combretaceae; genus Lumnitzera; species Lumnitzera littorea. The sequence continues at coordinate 48,513,474 of JAMXBB010000007.1, read as the reverse complement.
TAAATTGAACTAGCATGCCTCCCAATGACAATTGAAAGAAATAAGAGACATTAGATGATGAGTTGATGTAAGATGCATCTAGTTTGAGTTTTTGTAATAAAAATTGCTTAATGAAGATTTCCCTACTTTTGAGTTAAATTAGTGGAATTCTTATGACTCTTTCTTAATTTATTAATATTTGTTTTGATGTCTAGTTTAGTTTTTATTTAAGTAATAAGGCTAACTCTGGAGTATTTGAATTAATTGTTGAAATTTAGTAGTTCTTCAAGTGTTAATTTAAGTATTTTAAGGGCATTACAAAGTCAAAGAGGAAAGGGTGATTTCGAAAGAAACAGGGAAACTCTTCAATTTGAGGGTGTACTTTTCTAAGGAATATTGATGATTTTGCCCTTAAACTATAATTGTTTGATGTTTTGATCGTTTTGCTTGAGGGAAAACAAAAACTTAAGTATGGAGAAATTTGGTAACACTCATTTAGCATATGTATTTTTTATAGTTTTACATGATTTTATCTATGAATCGTATTACTTTTATAGTGAGTTGGAGCTTCATTTGTTAATATTTCATTTTTAAGATTTTTGGAAGCATATAATGAAATTTTGGAGATTTTTATGAAGTTTCAGAGCTTAATTGATGAAGTGCATTGATTAGGTAATTGAAGTGAAAAAACTCAGGCAAGAATTGAAATCTAGAGAGGACTGCGTTCAACCACCATGGTTATGATCTTTGCCATGTACCCTTTGTCAAAATTTTCCATTGAATTATAAGAATTTGCATGAGAAGTCTAAGACCATGGCCAGCCTTTATGGTTGTGTAATACCCCTTACATGCATAGAGAAGGAACTTAAATAATCAAGGCACCTTTTGGTGTAGCGGCTCGAAGTAAGTCGAAACTCCGAAGTTAAGCATATTCAAGTTGGAGTAATCCCAAGATGAGTGATCTCTTAGGAAGTTGTTGTACCAGGAGACAAAACTGTACGGTGTTCTATGCTTAAGTGGATAACACCTCAGTAGGAGGATTTCTGGCTGGATCTTTATAGGTCATGATCATAGGGCATCATGATGTTGTGATTCATGAATCTTTTATTTTTAACAAGTTTTCTTTGTAAACCTAAGTCTAGCCTCTATAAATAGGTGTTTAGGTTACAAAGGGAGCCCCTTTTGAGAAGAGCTTGTAGGGTAAAAATATACAATAGTTTCTCTCTTTTGTTCTTTTCCTCTCCTTTGATTATTGTGTCGTAACTTTGTTTGCTCTTAATAAATCATTATTGAACCTTAGCTTCTAATGTGACTATTGATGTCTTCATATTTCAATCTATGATTTTGTATTTTGTGATCTAATTGTATTAGATTATATCGTTTTTTAATTCAATTTTACTTGTGATTGAATTAATGAGAGAGTTCGCTGTAGAGTTTTGCAAGATCCTATAGTATAACTAATTGATACAATTAGAAGTAATCAATTTATCTGAGGTTCGACATTTTGGTTTCTCCGGATTAATGTAACCTAATAGAGGGATTCAAGGTTGTAATGTAATTTTGAGATACCTTATTACAGAAGTGAATCGGGTAGAGTATTCTCTAAGTTAGAAATTGATTAGACATGCGAATCCAATCAGTCTTTATTAGGAATCTCTACAATTCAAAATTGCAATTGAGAGCTACATAGAATTAGGTAGTAAATAACATAAGATTTACTAAGGATTATGCATCCCCCTAAATTTAATTAATTTTATTATTAATATTTATTCTCGTACATTTATTTTATTTATTCTTATTAGTCTTCATTTTATTAATTAGTTAATTATACTTTTAATTGAAAAGTTAGATAATTGGAGATTATAGGGGATTCACTCATATTCATGGTTCCCTATGGGATTGATAACTTGGACTCAAAATTTGTGTTAATGCTATAAGTTGACTAGGTACACTTACTTAATATTGCCCCATGTGTACATATCAACCTTGAAGATCACATGATGCTTTATGAATATAGACCATTATCTTGTATAGAAACATGCGTTCAAGGGATCAAATTAGGCTAAAAAAAATCAAACAAAACCAAAAAATACGATTTTGTTCAAATTTTAAATCCAAGCAATTTACGTAAAGTTGGAAGGTTCCATCACTATATTAAGCAAGTAAAGCTAAGGCTAGTGATTTATGTTATTGTGTTGTGTCTCTTTCTATGTTTAAACGGGTTCGTATGTTAAAAACCTCAACTTGTGACATAACCCATTTATTAATTGTCATGCCTTGAATAAGAGAAGTTATAACAATCCCATCGTGTGAACAAACATAAGATGGAAGCTGATCTTATAGTTGTGACCCTAGATATAGTCTACATAAGATGTACAAGACTTAACTATCTTGAAGTATCCAGCTTGATACCTATCAATAATCAAACCTGATACGTCATACCAAGAGTAGACAAGGGCGATTGTATTGAGGTGGATCTAAGCTTATAGAATGCTTGAAATGAAGGATGATGAAATGTGAAACTAGAACAAGTAAACAGGATGAATAAGTAAAACCACGAGCAGTTCCAAGGATATGACATACAAAGGAAACTCCGTGTACTCACGGCTCAACTCCATATGACGTACGAGTTGATCTAATGAGGGTATTCACTACTTAGCCTTACTTATGGGTTAAGATAAGAGTGAAGTAAGTAAGCAATAGAGAGTAATGCTCTTCAAAGAGGAATGTATTCAATATCTGATGTGTAAGATAATTGTGCAGCTATATATTACAAAGGGGTACTTATACTCGAAACTTAGGGTAACCTACCTTAAATGGAAAGGATAAAAGGGGTATTGCCTAAACTAGTAATGTACAAGAAGTAATAAAATGGTATAAATGAAAATTAAAAGAAATTGATGATTGATGTAGAAGGTCCTTTTCAAGTGGGACGAGATATGTGGCATTGGTCACTGGGGGTGCTTTTGGTAGATATAGACAAGTAATACATTCAGGATGCGCTTTGTTGAGTAGAGGAGCTGAGTAGACCTATCTCAACACCAGTATTGTTAAGCTACTGGTCAGCATGGTTATAGCCGAGCAGATGTGTAAGGGCTTTGAGTTATCAAGGGAGCATATTTTTGGTCGGCACATTCTTATGGATAGATGAGAAGCTACATGACTCAACATATGGAGTTGGTTGGTAGTAAGGATTAGCTCAGCCTTAGTAAGAGTTGACTGGAATAGGAGAATTTGCTTTGTTAGTCCCTTAAGACCTTGAGCTTGGGCTCGGGATAAGGGTCTAATGGTTTAATTTCGATCACCTATCTAGGTTGATTTAGATTTAGGATCAAGTCCAGCTTGTCTTCAGTCAATTCTCCTTCAGGGTACTAGCATCAAAGGTTGGTAATGTTAAAGATATTAGAAACTCCATAGTCTTCAGGTAATTTTAGTCAATAGGCATTGTTGTTGATCTTTTGGAAGACTCTGAAGGGACCTTCGACTTAGGTAGACAGCTTATCCTTTCTCTTATTCGAAAACCACTCCTTGCTCAAGTGTATCCATACCAAATCTCTAGGTTGAAACTATGCTACCTTCTTCCCTTTACTCTTTTCTCTCATCCTCTTGGTAGCTTAGTTAATCCACCAGGTAACTTTCTTGTAGATTTGCTATAGAGACTGTGCTTAGACTCTTGCATTAGTGTCTTCTTGCTTAGGCATGGGTAGTAGGGAGTGATCAAGGGGTAGCTCTGGATTAAAGCTATAGATGACTTCAAAGGGTGTTTATTTGGTGGTGTCATGTACTATACCGTTGTAAATGAATTCTACCATAGGCAAATAGAGATCCCAGTTTGTTAAGTTCTTCCTTATTGTAGCTAAGAGAAGTGATCCTAAAGTACGATTGACTACCTTTGTTTAGCGATCGATTTAAGGGTAACATAAAGTGCTAAAAAGTGGTTAAGTCCTTATATAATGCCAAAGAGTGCTCGAAAAATGGCTTAGAAACTTTAGATCTCTGTTTGATACTATACTTCTTAACACATCGTGCAAAAAGATAATTTCATGCAAAAAGTGAAAAACAATAACCAAAACATTGTTAGTTTTAGAATAGGGTACAAAGTACACCATCTTACTAAATCTATCAATGACAACCATTACAAAATATTTATGTTGGGCAGTTCTTGGTAATTCAAGAACAAAATCTATGCTCAACTCAGTCTAAGGTTTGGTTGGGATGGGTAAAGGCATTGCTTTCCCTTAGTCAACTTAACATTTAGCCTTCTTGTAAGTAATATAGCTCTTAATAATTCGATGCACATCTTGCCTCATCTTCAGTTAAAAGAACCTTCCACTCAATAACTCGTACATCCTTCTCTCTCCAAAATGGCTAGAGAGTCCTCAACCATGGGCTTCCTTGATTAATAGTTCTTGTACAAAATAGGTTGGTACACATAACTTACTACTTCAGAATAGATAACCATCTACCTTATGGTAATCGTCCATCATTCTTCCATCTACACATTACCTAAACATAGGACCAAAATGGGGGTCTTGAGGATACTACTCTTTGATGCTCATAAATCCTAACAGATTAGTTTGCAACTCAGTATGAAGAACATGTCTTTTCAATAGGGCATCAATAACAACATTATTCTTACCTTGTTTATACTAGATCACAAAGTTGAATCCTTCTAAGAATTTAACTCATTACGCTTACCTCTTTGATAGCTTGGTCTGACTTCTGAGGTGTCTTAAGGATTCATGATTTGTATAAATGACAAATTCTCTCGGCAATAAATAGTGTTACCATACTTGGAGTGCTTGGGATAAGGGCTAGGAGTTCTTTATCTTACACTAACTAGTTCAATTGAGGTCTTCTTAGCTTTTCACTATGGTAGGCAATTAGTTGGTCTTCTTACATTAGGACAACACTTACACCAACACTTGATGCATCATATTCAAGCTCAAAAACCTTCTTAAAGTCGGGCAAAGCTAGTACTGGTGCAGAAGTCAATTTTTTCTTTACTTCAACAAAACTTCTTTCCTCTCTCTTCCCCCACTTAAACTTAATATTTTTCTTTGTTAGCCAATAAAGGGTGCAACAATGGTACTATAGTTGCTAATCAATCTTTGATAAAAGGATTCTGGTACGTGGAAACTTCTCACGTCGGCATAAGTGGTTAGAGTTGGTCATTCGATAATAGCTCGGATTTTCTCATCATCGACTTGCAAGCCTCTTCTACTTACTACATATCTTAAACCACTTCCTCTTGGCAAAAACAGTACTTCTTTAGACTGTAGAATAACTTCTTGGTATAAAGTATATTAAATATGGTATGGAGATGTTTAGAGTGGCTTGGCAGGTTTACACTATATACAAGGATGTCATCAAAGTATACTATGACACAGTTCTTGATCAGGTTTCTTAGCACAAGGTTCATCAATCTCATGAAGTTGCTTGGGGCATTTGATAAGCTAAAATGCATAACCATCTACTTGTAAAGACCATGCCGAGTTTTGAATGTAGTTTTCCACTCATCTCTTGGCCTCACCCAGATTTGATGGTAACCAGACTTTAAATAAATTTTACTAAAGACCTTAGCTCCATTTAGTTCATCCAACATGTCATCTAACCTAAGAATAGGATACTGATGCTTGATCATGATCTTGTTTACGGCTTTACTATCTACATACATACATTAGGTACTATCCTTTTTTGGCACAAGAAGCATTGACACAGTACAAGAGTTGAGACTCTCTCTTATGTATCATTTTTCCAATAGTTCATTGACTTATCTCTAGAGCTCAACAACTTGTTCAAGGATCATATGATAAGCCGGCTTGTTCGGTTATCAAGTTAATACAATGTTCAATGTCTTGGAAAGGGGGTAATCCCTTGGGCAATTGTTTAATAAATGGGTTGGTATTTTCATCCAGTAGCTCCTTAACCTCTAGGGGTAGCTCAACTTGCTCTTTCAATTCTAGTAGTCATCTTGTCAACCTATAGGTCAATATGTCGGCCTTAGTAGCTTCTCAGAGCTTGGCTATACTTAGAACCAAGGTCTTCTTAGATCCTCGAGTAAGCTTAGCTTGTACCTAGCTAACTTGACTCGGCATCATAAGATTTAAGGTAATCTTCCTTCCATCTTTCTCAAACACATAAGTGTTCCTAAACTTGTCATGCATAACCCTCTGATAAAAAATCCATGTTCTAGTGTCGAGCCTTATTTTGTTTTCCTTAATTTGACCTATATTAAGCCCATTCTGCTTAATATAAATTCTCGACATTAAATTAAGGGAACATTTTTTCTTTTAAAAAATGTTTTGAAAAAAAATATTTAGAAAAATTGGAGTCACCAACTAGTTAAACTGGTAAAAAGTGAAATTAGAATTTTCGAATAGGAAAACCCTAATTTAGCCACTAGTTTGTAGATATTCTAAAAAAATTAATTTTTAGCAAAGTAACAAAAAAAAACTGAGTTTAGAGGCTAACCTATTAAGACTAAATCACTATATAAAAATTAAAAAAATTAATGGGCTTTTATTTATTTTTTATGATTTTTCTAATAGTACTAAGATATGTATAGATATACAAAAATACAATTAAAATGGATTTTTAGTAATTTTTATTACGAATTTTCTAAAAAAAGAGAGAAAAAATTTATTTTTTATTTTTTATATGGTTATTTTAGAGGTGTTTACGTACCTACTAGTCGGAATTAAATCAACGTAGTTTTTTTTGGGAAAGATTTAGTGTGTTATTTTATTTTAATTTTTGAAAATTAACTAAGTTTATGTGGTTATCAATTTAGTTTTTTCAAAAAAAAAAAAGTATCTAAAAGGGCCCTAATTCTCAAATATTAAAAACTCCCTAAAACATCCTAAAATTTTATTGATTCTTATTTCTAAAAAATAATTTTCAAAGTTAGAGATACTAAAAAAACTTAATGCAAAAAAAAAAAAAAAAATCTCTTAAACTAACGTATATATATATATATATTTATATATCATGTTATAAACATAAATAAATTGTCACATCTCGGCTTAGCATGGAATGTACCGTTATACAGGAATACCTGTTAAAAACTTAACTCAACCTGCTCATTCATCAAAATACAACATTGTTTACATGATAAAAGGTTTCTACATCGGAGTTCAGTTAGATATTCTCTTACAACTTATGTGTATAACATAATATTTACACCAAAACATGAACCGACTTTTTCCTTTGTCATCTTCACAATAATAGGATTCTTGACTTAATATAGGTTCCATACAAAAGTCATTGACTCCAACTCATGCTCTTAGTACATATATCCATTCTTAGTGTTGGGCCCTTTACGATGCAATTAACTTGAGGATAAAACATTTTATCTCCTTAGCTATTGAAGTTAAGTGAGAGAGGATTATAAACAACACAATATAGACAATATGATAAACAATATTGCATTTCACAATTGAAACATTTCAACCATAACCCACAGGTTTAACTTCACATATGCATTCACTTAATGAGGCATTTATTAGTCACAATGCAGCATGCTATTCTTATGCATGTAGCATGCATTGGTACTAATATCCTATGCCCTCCAATCTTCTTCTGGTTAGTCGACATAACCGGGCATCTGAATACAAAATCCATGAACCTATGGGTAATAAGGAGCTGCTTGGGAGTAGGACCCCCACCAAATTCGACTATACACTATAGTTTATCATTATCAAAAGAGGCAATAAGGAGTTGCTTGGGAGTAAGACTCCTAACTTTATATTACAAAATTGGACTATACACTGTAGTTCACCAAATCAAAGTAGCAATACTGCTTACTTAGACCATATACTGTAGTCTACCAAATCTGACTATCAAAATAGTTACAATGTTTAAGCAATGTAATCTATATACTTTCAAAAACTGAGTTCATAAGGCCATACTTTTTCCATGATCACTTGGAAGCTTCATTCTTAAAGTTTTGACTCGTAGGTCTTTTTTATGCCATGTCATGCCATGATATGCAATAACAAGTCAACTATATCACTCAACACAACCAGTCTTTCAGTTTTATTCAACTTAGTGATTTGATTCTAGTGTTCGAACTCTCTATAGCAGAATCTACTATCTTACTTAGGGTTTACTTTGGTGAACACCTAGAAGATTGAGTTACCAATCACTTAACTTTCCTAGTCAGCACAATCATTCGTAAGCATAAATCATCACTTAACATAGTAAAATAACAGTTTAACCATGATAAAGTTATTGTCATTCAAAACCACCACATCAACATCCATTGTAGTAGCATATCAATTCACCCAAGATATACCCGTATTCAATCAACATAGTATAAAACAACACATAGTGTTATGAGTAGTAATATCTACTCCAAGCATCGGTTAGATCCACTTACTTAGGCTTAGTATTAGTGCAAAATCCTAAACTCCACTACGTGGTCCTTCCTTACTTATCACACCTATGAAAATATAAACATGGTCTCCAAGTCAAGTACTGGTCGAATCTAAATTCTCATAAAATTCCCTACCATGCCTTTAAATTTCATTTGACCGTATCTTACTCATTTCTTATCCGATTTCAGTAAACTTTATGTCATCACAATCATTATTTCGAGTACTATTGAGATATCTTAAGCACCAAGTGTATTAATATTATCAAAAGTCTAAAAATACCCCTTTCTCATTACGACTCGACTATATGTTATACTAACTCTGTAATTAACCTGAGTAAGCTTTAGTATTGAACTAAAAACCCTAAAAACCACACTTTCCAAACTTATCTAGTAACCCTTAATATACCCCAATGTGTTCATTTTACGTTAATTTGACAAGTATCTCACTAGCATTAGTTATTATATTACATATTAAGCTAATATATAAGCTTATATTAGGAAAATATGTAATAAATAGTATACAAGCCCAATTGATTTCATGAAAAATTCCATGGACTAACAAAAATATGTAGTTTAATTATTGATCATCAATTATATTAAATAAGCTATTGTCAATTTCTATAAAAATAATGGTTTTAGTTCGGAATTATGAAAAATTAGGGAAAATAAACAAATTTATGTGTGAGATAAAAATTAAATATTCCAAATATCGGTATAAACATCTAGAAGTCTAAACACGTAGGGCTTATTGTAGACACCTAATTTTTGCCACTTTGTAATCCTAAACTTTTATTTTTTTTTATTTTTTACAAAATGGGTCTTAATTCAAAAATAAAATAATAATAATAAAAAAAACAAAAATTTGAAAAAATGATGAAAATACAAAAAAAAAAAGAGAAAAGAAAAAAATATATAAAGATTTTTATATTTTTTAGGAAGAAAATTATTTTAGAGTCAATTGTTTTAGTTTAGCTTAGTATAAATAATTATTTTAATGAGTCACATGGTTAAAGTGCAATTTAATTGTACTGAATGTCAAGGCACAGGCTAATAGCCTAACGGATAAGTATTGAAATATTGGTTTGGATTTAATTTGAGGTCTTGGGTTCGAGTCTCGCCAGGCACCTATGTCTTTTATTGTTCAATCTTTTACAAGAGCGAGAGAAATAAATGGGATTCATATCTAGTTAAAATCATTTTAATCTAATTTGATTTTATTAAAATAGATTTGAATTAATTTGGATCTAGTTTAATTATTATCAAATCAGATACAATAGGTATGATTCGGTTTAGGTTTCATAAATATACACCTTTGTTAAATAAGAGAAAGGAATCCAATTCACCGACTCTGTTTATAGTTAAGACAGCAGCACGACTGGACAGCAACACGACCGAATAGCAGCATGACCAGGTGAACAGCAGCACGACCAAGCGACTAGACGCACGATTGGACAGCAGAACGACTAGGCGAACAGTAGCATGACCAAGCAAATAGCAGCACGACCAAGCGACTAGACGCACAATTGAACAACAGCACGGCCAAGTGACCTGACACATGACATTACCGTAGCTTCACAATCAACCTACACTCCATCAACGCCCTACGACTTAAACCCGATGCTTAACACCCATATAGCAGTACACTCCATCAAACATTGCATAGCTACATGACACCACCGTAGTTTCACGATCAGTCCATCTACCATCCAGCGCATTCACTTGGTCATAATTCCTCACAGCAACCGATGCCTCGTAATATCCTTCACTGAACGTAACAAACAGTAGCCATACACAATTAGGTTCGGTTTTTGTCCAAGTTTTTTCTGATTTATTATTATCATATTATATTATTATTTTGTTAGGACTTTAATAGTTTAACATGGTGTATATATATATATATATATGTGTATGTGTGTGTGTGTGCGTATGTATGTGTGTGTGTATATTAGTTTAAGGTACTTCTTTAGCATTAGTTTTCTTTGTAATATAGATTAGGTACATTATATTAATTTAAGTGAATATTTATTTAATAAGTAATAATATAGATATAAATACATATGCATATTAGATAAGGGATTCTTAAGATTAGTTTTTATTACATATATATATTATTATATTAATTATACTTTATTAGTTAACATAATATATAATATATGTATATGTTAGTGTATGAGTTTTAGTATTAGTTCTTATACCAGTGTATCATATGAAATTAATTCATTTTGATAGATAGTCGTATATATTAGTTTAGGGATTGTTAGGATTAGTTATATCTTAAGATTTGGTTTATCACATAGAAAGTTGTTTTTTCTTTAAATAGAAATTAATAAAAGACCCTTTTTAAACGTATGGATTGTTAGAGCATTTTTTTTATAAAACAAAAACACTCAAGAGTTAGGGCCCTTTAGATTTTATTTGAATAAACTAAATTGGTAACAACGTAAATTTGGTTGGTTTTCAAAAATTAAAATAAATCAACACACTAAAATTTTCTAAAAGAACCACAATTGTTTGATCCCGGCTAGCGAGTACGTAAGCACCTTCAAGGTAACGATAAAATCTTTATAAACTTAGTTTTTTTTTTTATTTTTTTAAATATTATAATTAGAAGAATAATCTTAATTTCGGTAAATAGATAATGGTACCTATTAGGGTTTAATAGGTTAACCCTCGAACTCGGAACCCTCTAGTTATTCATTCAAATTGAAATCAAAGACCGGTAGCCAAATCGTAATCAATCTACCTAATTGATTATGGTTTCTTTTCTTTTTCTTGATTTTGGTCGGCTGGCGACACCAAAAATTTTTATAAATAAAAAAACCAGAATTTCTTGATTTTTTTGGTTGAGGGTTAATATTAAATAGGTTAGGGTTTAGTATTAATCGGAAATGGAGAAATTAATTTTAAATAAAAAGAAACCGAAAAATTAGGCTCGACAGTTTAGCGACTCCACTGGGGACGTTAGAGAGCTAGCTACTAGAATTTACCGAAGATAAGATTATTTTTCAAGAAAAAAAAAACAACGAAGGATGGAAAAATATAAAGACAAAAAAAAGGGGGGAACTTAGGTATGTTATTTTATTTATTTTATATATTTGTTTATTTTATTTCTTTTTTACTAACATTTTCTTAATTGCAGTTTATTTAGAGGATAGTTTTGGGGGTTTACTTTGTTTTTATTTCTCTGCATCATAAACGCATGGTAGATACGATTAGAATTAGGCCGTCTTAGGACCTTAGGAGGGGGGCAATTATGTAAGTTTTGGATGTTGTAGGATAATTACCTTTTGAGGCTGATTAGGCTACCCTACTCAAGTTCAGATGCAACTACAGAACCGTTGCTTTGAAAAAACACGGTGGTTTCAGAACTTGAGAACCTTTAGAACCTACCCTTTGCATTACACGAAAACTTTTCTTTCAAAAAAGAAAAAAAATTGCAAGAACCTATGATGTGACATATTTAAATGGACAAGGGCAGTTGTGAAGTTGTGGTTGTAGTTGTAATATTTCCTTGTAGATAATTTATAATAATTTTATGTAAAGTTTAAAATACATTGTAATTGTAATTTTGATTTTGATTTTTATCAGTCATGGCTAAATCAAGTCAAGAGCCTTTTGAAGACATTCATGTCCACCTACCACATTGGCCTTAAAAACTGCTTCAAACGTAGTTTCAACTCTTCAACCCAGATAAGCAGGAGTTTATCAAGAATATGATTGGGCCCATTCTCTCTCTGCAGAAGATCTCCTTAAACATCACTCTAGTGCAGGCCTTAGTCCACCTATAGGAGCCCGAATCCACCAGTTTCTGTATAGGCCTACATCAACTAAGCCCAACTTTAGAAGAATACTCCCAATTGTTGTGGGCTCCTGCAATCACTGATGATGTCTATGTCCTAGACTTGGAAGCTGTAGCACCAAAGATCTTAAGCAAGTTGTTGGGAATCAGAAAAATCAAAATGAACCAAGTTTTGAATTAAGGAAAGACCATTCGATTAGAGGATGTCATAGGTTAGTTTGCTACTAAATTGAAGCATAGAGAAAAACGGGAGGTTTTTTGTGCAAATTTAGAAGCATGGCACCAATACTGAGTTAACACTTTTATATTGGTGGTCTTCAATATTATCTTGTTCCCTAACGATAGACACCGAGTCCACTTCAAAATTGTAGAACTCGTAACGTAATTCTTTGAAGGGAAATCATATGTCCTAACCCTTCTGGCCGAGCAGATCTGATCATTGAACCATCTCAAGAAAAAGAAAAGAAGAGATTTGAAGACTAATATGGTTCTACTGGTGGTCTGGTTCATTAGCCACATGAGAAGTTACTAACTTGATTTCAATTGGGCTGAGTTTACTCAGTGATACGATCTCATCAAGTCTTTTGAAGAAAGAATTGACCTACCAGAAAATATAGCTAGCCGCTACTGGGTCCAATACTTTTAGAGTATGAAAGTGGAAGAGTTGTTGACACCCAGGTGGTTTGCAAGCAAGTAAATGATAAGAGGGTGTGAAGACTTCAAGGCGGTCCCTTTGATCGGCTTCAACCTTTACATCGGATACATCCTAGCCAATGGACTCATTGAGGATATGATCCCCAAACCATCATTAGAAGTTGTCTCATTGGACTTCCATAACCCCGGCATGATGGTGGCTGACAAAGTAGCCAAGCTCCTGAGCATCCAAGCTCTTTGGTGCACTAGAAAGACTACCCCTACCACTAAGGGGATAGCAACTAGGAGCCAGACAACCAAATGATTTCTTTATCACCAACTAAAAGGGTTGAAAGATATGGAAGACAACAAAGAGAAGGGAGAAGTTCAAGTTGAAACTGAACCCGAGAAAATGAGTAAAAGAGAGCAAGAGTTGGAAAACCGTTGCAAGGAATATCATCAGAAGATAAAGGCATTGGAAGCACAACTGAAGAGAACTAAGGGTAAAGAAGAGGAGGCTCCCAAGATCCGAAAGAAGAAAAAGATGCAGGATAAGCCTACCAACCACCAGAAGATTAGATTTTAGATTTTAGGTTTTTTTTTTAATATTTTCTTTAGAATTCTTTTTTCTAACAAAATAAGAGATGTAAAGCTTCACAAATGCAAAAATTAATAAAAGTTAGTTAAGTTTTGCCACATCAAAGGTTTCTTCCCAATTCTTGATTTTCCATTGCATTCGTATGACATGCATGTTGCATTTATATGATTAAAAATGTAATATGTACTAACCCTTTGTTGAGTTGGCATAGCAATTTAGGTAAAATTTCAAGATAGCTCTCAAATGTCAAGTCTTTCAGAGAAGTTCGATTAGAACACGTTCCCAGACCAGGATGGCTACTATTCAAGGAAATGACGGAGATCCCGAGATCAATGATCCATTCGAGCTAAGGTTTCGTTCCATAGAAAGGGCTATGGAGAAGATGGCAGAGCAAATGAGCTTCCTAGCAGACAACATTGCTTTGTTGCGAGCTACAACATCGGCTAATGAAGAAAGCTCCAAGACCTGTTATGGGAAGATTACACAGGCTCTTGAAGCAAAGCATGAATAATAAAAAGACCCATTTGAATCAAAAGGAGTTTACCTGAAAGACAACCTGACCTTTGAACTCGATATGTATATGGCCCCAAGACTTGTTGACCAAGGGCCTAGTACGGACAGCTTGAGAGAACTGGAAAAGAAACTGACATAACAAATAACTGAGAAGATAAAGGCACTTGTAGGGTATGATGGATTTGAATAGGTGGGGATCGCCGAATTTTTCATATACAACGTAGGATCATACCCTAAGAAGTTTAAGGTACCAGAATTTGAAAAGTATAGCGGGATGGGTTGCCCCAATCTCCATACCAGGTTGTACGTCAGGAAGATGGGTAAATATGTTCAGTATGATCCATTTATGGTATAGACATTCCAAGATAGTCTAACCGAACCAGCCCTGACTTGGTATGCCTAGCATGATTTGAACTAGATAAATATATGGGAGAAACTTGCTAGAGCATTTTATGAACAATATAAATTCGATGTAGAAGTAGCCTCAACTATGATGGACCTAGTTACCCTACGGAAAAAGAATAATGAATCGTTCAAAGAATACGCTAAAAAATGGAGGTCCTTAGCTGCAAGAATCTCTACTCCTACTATCGAGAAGGAGCTCACATCAGCTTTCATAACACCTTGGAAAGGCCCTACTTCTCCCATCTCATCGAGCAAGCCTCGTCCAGTTTTGTTGAAGTAGTAGCGGCAGGGTGCAGTATTGAAAGCACCATCTCTTCCGGTAAGCTTCAAGAGCCAGCAGATAGAAGAACACTAGTGTCATCATTTGGTCCTAAACTAGCCGGCAGTAAGCCTAAAGAATCTACGGTCGGTATGGTAAATTCAAATGCCAAACCAAATGCTCAAGTCACTTTCAGGACGAATCCTCCCTTGACTCAACAATAGTTCAGAGACTAGCCTCAAGCTAATAGGACTTATAGACAATTTATCAAGATACCGGTCCCTTTAAGTCAAGTCTTCGGGAAGTTGTGAAGGGATAATTTGATACAGTACGAACTTCCTAGTGATTGATACCGACCGAGAATCTTTGACCCCACCGTAAAGTATGAATACCACTATAGATAAGTGGGGCATTCGACTGATGCATGTTGGAGATTGAGGAACAAGATTCAGGACTTGATAGATAAAGGGACAGTGCGGTTAGATTTTGTGGAAGCCCCGGTTCCTAACGTTAACAATAATCCCTTACTTAACCATAGGCCGATGATTGGTATGATTTTTTATGACTATGTCATCAACATCATTTATTCAGATAAGAAGCTTCAGGTTTTTGAGTTTTATACTAGCAACCAGACTTCAGAAGTGAAGAGGTACACATTTCACGTACCATTGGCACTAGAAAATTACGAGGCTGCTCCATTTAACTATCACCTGGTAAATCAAGAAAAACCAGGTCCTCTGGTAGGGGGCATTACTCAATCGGGACAAATTTACCTCCCAAGAGAGGAGCATGGGAGGAAGGTCATACTGGGAGAATCAAATGATAAGACGGCACCCGAATGCGTTGAAGGGCTATCGGCCTTTACCAAGATGATCAAGTCGAGTACATATAAGATCATGGATCAACTCAGTAAGACTCCTTCATAAATATCGTTAATGAGCTTGTTAATCACATTCGAACCATACAAGGAGGCTTTGTTTCGTACTTTAAAAGAGGTGAACCTTCGTGAAATTCCAACGAAGAAGATGGGACTGGTTACTAATTCTATCCTCGCAATGGATCAAATTTCCTTTTTAGCTAAAGAATTAGGCGAAGAAGGGAACAAACATACAAAGCCACTCTTTATCATGGTAAGGAGTAATGACATAGTTATCACCAGGGTGCTCATCGATAATGGATCATCGCTGAACGTCTGCCCACTTGCCACCTTGGATTTGCTAGGTATTGACACGTCTGCAATTAGGCCTTCTTCCACAACAATTAAGGCCTTTGATGGTTCCAGAAGAGAGATTATAAGGGAGATTGATTTATCTGTAAGTATTAGCCCTCAGCACTTTACTATTCGATTCCAAGTCATGGCTATTCCAAGATCTTTCAATCTACTCTTAAGAAGACCTTGGATTCATGCAGCAGGGGCCATACCCTCGTGCTTGCACCAAAAGTTGAAGTTTATCTCAAATGGCCAGGTGATTATAATTTTAGGAGATCAAGATTATGAAATTTACAAGGAAATAGCTATACCCTACATAGGAAGTGAAGGACAAGAAGAGCTGGAATTATAAATGTTTGAAGAAGTGAGCATAATTACCGGTCCCGATAGAGAAGATGATAAAAGAATAGAATTTAAGGAAGGCCAAATTGGCACCTACGGCCTTAGCTACAATCCTACCGCGGTAGAAGAATTCCAGAAGAAACAAGCGAGGGGCAAGAGAGGTAACAAATTATACCATATCTCAATGACCTTTCCACCACTAAGTGAGACATTCATACGGGAAGAGACTCAAGGCTGGGAATCTGGCAAAGAAGGATCAACAAGCTCACCACATAAGTTCCAGCATCATTTGAATAACTGGTTCTCCATCCTGGCGAATGGCAACAGGTCTTCCCCAGGGTAAAGGGTGACCCATAGTTAGTATTTTCTGAATTTTTATTTTCAATAGTCATCGTTTCAAATGTATCGTCGAACCTTTCGTTCAAAATTAGTTAGGCCTTTATCTCATTTGAGATCCACTTCCATTTATTCAATGAAATCTTAGTTCATTTCTTTCCTATGTTGCGTTTTAGTTCTCTTTTGCTTACATACACTTTTCTTTATGCATTCTCATTCAGATCCAATGAACCAAGTGAAAACCAAGAATACCTCGCGCAGATAGAAAATGAGAATATCGATATCGATATCGCTTCTGGCCCTACTTGGTTAGTCGTCGGGAGCAATGTTGATGACCATAGTAATATACAAGAGGAATGACAAAAACATGAATTGGGTAAAATCACTATTGATGAACTGATTAAGACAATTAATGTGGGGAATGAAGAAAATCTAAGAATCTAAAAATTAGGGCAAGTTTAAAAGAGAAACAAAAAATAGAAATGATTATGTTATTAGTCGAATATCAAGATATGTTCACTTGGTCGTATGAAGATATGCTTGGGTTGGACCCGTCGATTGTAGTCCATCGTTTACCCACACAAGAAGATGCCAAACCAAAAAAGCAAAAGTTGAGAAGATTTCGACCTGACGTCTTACTAAAAATTAAAGAAGAAGTGAAGAAACTACTGGAAGTTAGATTCATTGAAGTGTCAGATTACTCGGAATGGGTAGCTAATATTGTTCCAGTAATGAAGAAGTATGGGAAAATTAAAGTGTATGTAGACTTGCGAGATCTTAATCAGGTAATGCCTAAAGACAATTTTCCATTGCCTTACATTAATGTCTTAGTGGATAACACGGCTAGAAATCACCTATTCTCTTTCATGGATGGTTTTTCGGGATATAATCAGATCCGGATGTCTGAAGAAGATAAGACAAAGACGACTTTCATTACAACTTGGGGAACATTTTGCTACAAGGTGATGCTGTTTGGGCTTAAGAATGTAAGCGCAACATATTAGAGGGCCATGGTTACAATTTTTCATGATATAATGCATGAAGAAATAGAAGTGTATGTTGATGATATGATTGCAAAATCCAAGGAAGAGGAACATCACTTAGAAAACCCGAGGAAGCTGTTTGATAGATTGAGGAAATACCACTTGAAGTTGAATCCAGAGAAATATACCTTTGGCATGACGTCAGGAAAATTGTTAGGATTCATAGTTAGCCAAAGAGGTATTGAAGTCAATCTTGATAAAGCCAAAGCCATAATTGACATGCCTCCTCCACAAACACTCAAGGAAGTACAAGGATTGCCGGGGCATTTAAATTACATAGCCCGATTCATATTATAGTTAATAGACAAATGCTGCCCTCTTTTTAAGCTATTAAAGAAGAATGCGAAGATCAGCTAGAATGAGGAATGCAAAGAGGCTTTCACTAAAATCAAAGAATACCTCATGAAACCTCCAGTGTTAGTGGCTCTTAAACTTAGAAAGCCATTATTTTTGTACCTGACCATAATGTTCGAATCCATGGGATCTGTGCTTAGCCAAAAGGATGAAGGAGGGAAAGAGTGGGTTGTTTACTATTTAAGCAAGAAGTTCACAGAAGGGGAGCAGAAATACTAAAAAATTGAAAGAACCTGTTGTGCATTGGTCTGGGCTATGCATTGGCTTAGACAATATACACTTTACTATCAAATTGAGTTGATAACACAACAGAATCCTTTGAAATACTTAGCTGAAAAACCAGCTCTCATCAGTAGAGTTTCAAAGTAGCAGATGTTGCTGATAGAATTTGACATTAAGTATGTGAGCTAAAGTTTAATCAAAGGGCAAGCCTTAGTCGATCAATTAGCGAAGAATCCCTTTGAGGATACCCCTTAAGGAGCATAGGTTTAGTTTCCTAATGAAAGAATCCTGGTAGCAAGAAATGATTCTGATTGTGAAGTAGTCGAAAAATCTTTAGGGTGGAAAATGTTATTTGACGGAGCGACTAATGTGTCCGGATGTAGAGTCGAGGCAATTTTGGTATCTCCTGAAGGTACACAATTTCCAATGGCTATAAGACTGGCTTTCCCATATACTAATAATATTGCAGAATACGAGGTGTGTATTTTGAGACTCAAAATCGCATTGTTTAAGGAGATATAGAAATTACAGGTGTATGGAGATTCTTTATTGATCATAGGCTAAGCTCGAGGTGAGTATAAGACGAAAGACCCCAAATTAGTACCTTACCGCCAACACCTGATCGAGTTGTTAACCAAGTTCGAAAAGATTATATTCGTATATGTACTAAGGGTTCAAAACCAATTTGTTGAAGTTCTCGCTACTTTGGCATCAATGATCCAGATATTGAGAGGAATGGAGATTTAGCCACTTAAGATTAAAATTGAAGAAAAGCTCACTTTTTGTTTGACAATGGAAAGTTGATGTGATGAAAAGCCTTGGTATCATGATATCAAAATGTTTTTACAACATGGGATGTACCCCGAAGAAGCAGAGACGAAGGATAAAAAATTAATTAGAAGATTGGCGTTGGTGGCTCAGTACTTGATAAGCGATTCTACGTTGTACTTATGATCATTTGATGGTACGCTTTTATGTTGTGTAGATGAGAAAGAGGCAGGTATGCTAATGAAAGAAGTGTACGAGGGAGTATGTGGCCTCCACATGAATGGCTACATGCTTGTCAAGAAAATCATGAGGATGGGATATTATTGGTTAACTATAGAAGCATATTGTATCAAACATGTTAGGTACTGCCATTTGTACCAGATCTATGCGAATAAGATAAATGCTCTACCTCAAGAATTGCATACACTATCAGCACCATGGCCTTTTTCAATGTAGGGAATAGATATTATTGGCTTAATCACTCCAAAGGTGTCTAACGAGCACCGATTTATATTGGTAGCTATTGATTATTTCACTAAGTGGGTTGAAGCCTCATCTTACTCTAGTGTGATGAAGAGAGTAGTGGTCAAGTTTATCAAGAGAGACATACTGGCTTGGTATGGTACGCTAGAGACAATGATTACCGACAATGGTATGAACCTGAATAATAAATTGATGTCCGAGTTATGCCGACACTTTAAGATCATTTATAGAAATTCTACTCCTTATCGGCCCTAAATGAATAGAGCCGTGGAAGCAGCCAGTAAAAACATCAAAAGAATTATCGAGAAGATGGCCATTACGTATCGAGATTGGCATGAGATGTTACCATTTGCACTCATGGCTTATCAAACTTTTATCAAAACATCAACAGGGGCAACCCCTAATTAGTTAGTATACGGAATGGAGGCTGTACTGCCAGTAGAGGTCGAGATCCCATCTCTCAGAATATTGTTGGAAACTCAGTTAAATGAGGCTGATTGGATAAAGAAGTGAGTTGAGCAATTGAATCTAATTAATGAAAGGAGGTTGGCAGCTTTGTGCGATAACATCTGCTATCAGCAACGAATGGCTAAGGCTTTCAACAAAAAAGTGCGACCCCGAAGTTTTGAGCAAGGAGACATGGTGTTAAGGAAGAATTTACCTAACACATCTGATTCGAGAGGGAAGTTTGCTCCAAACTATAAGGGGCCTTACATTATAAAGAAAGTATTGCTTGGGGGAGCTATTATCTTATCTCAAATGGATGGTCTAGACTTAAAGGACCTAGTAAACGCTGATGCATTGAAGATGTACTATCCTTGAACGTCAATGGAATTTTTGTTCAGATTATGAAATGCAAACAATCTTACCATTACTGTGGTCTCATTTTCATTTTCTACATGCAAAGTTGGTATTCCTAATAGTCGTTAGCATTGGTAATATCTTTAGCCCCTTTCTTGTTCCACTAAAAGTCCACATTTCTCGCTCTATCCTTTATCCAAATAAACCCTATACATAAGAAGCACAAGAAAGAATAAATACTTAACTTGAAGTGATGCTTATTGATAAAAATTCTTTTAACACTTTATTATGGTTAACCCCCCCAAGAAAGGGAGACTTGTTTCTTATTTTTCAAGATAGGGCCATGTTTAGATAGAGTAGCGTGTGGCACATAAGTACAAACTCGCTTGAGAATGGACGTTTACATGAAAAGCCGATGTTTGGACCGGAAATTCAAGACAGGACATCTTTGTTCAAAAGATGAATATGTTTTACATTCGTTTCAAGCTTAAGTTGCTTTAAAAAAAAAAGAAAAGAAAAAGAGAAAAAAAAAGGGGGTTAGAAAGAGACGGAAGAAGATAGAAGAAGAAGAGCAAGAACAAGAAAAGGCAATGGTAAGGGTCAAAATCGTTGGTTCTAATCGGATTGCTTAATAAGACATTTGACTGCTTGGGGACTATCACTAGAACCCGGTAAGTGGTTTTAAGCCTGATAAAACATTACATTTGCATTTGGTTTCCCCCTAAGGATGACAGCTTATATTCCCAAAAATAATTAATTATTGGGATAGCTAGTTCTTAAAGCATGGTCCCAATTTATAATCTCCTAGTGGGCTAGCCAGCTTATAGAGCGTAGTCCTAATCTAGAGTTCCTTAGACTCCCAGTTGTTCGACTCACAGAACGTTACCCGACTTAAAATTTTCTTCAAGGGATTTAGCAAGCTCGCGAAGCATTACCCCAATTCAAGTTTCTTTATTCTTTAGGTCTTAGCTAGCTTAAAGGGCGCTTTGACTGTCTTAGTTAGTTAGCTCATTAGGGCACAACTAAGTTTTCCTTAGCCAACTCAAAGGGCTCTTTGACCACCTTGGTTAGTTAGCTCATTAGGGCATGACCAAGTTTTCCTCATTTTTAGGTCTTAGCTAGCTCAAAAGGTACTTTGACCGCCTTGGTTAGTTAGCTCATTAAGGCACGACCAAGTTTTCACATATTTTAGGTCTTAACCAACTCAAGGAGCATTTTGATCTCCTTAGTTAGTCAGCTCATTAGGGCACAACCAAGTTTTCTTCATTTTGTAGGTTTCAGCCAGCTCAAAGGGCGTTATAACTGCCATGGTTAGTCAGCTTATTAAGGCATAACCAAGTTTCCTCATATTTTAGGTTTTAGCCAGCTTAAGGAGTGCTTTGATCGCCTTAGTTAGTCAGCTCATTAGGAATGACCAAGTTTTCCTCATTTTTTAGGTCTTAGTCAGCTTAAGGAGCACTTTGACCACCTTGGTTAGTCAGCTCATTAGGGCACGACTAACTTTTCCTCATTTTTCAGGTCTTAGCTAGCTCAAAGGGCGCTTTGACCACCTTGGTTAGTCAGCTCATTAGGGCACAATCAAGTTTTCCTCATTTTTTAGGTTTTAGCCAGCTCAAAGGGCGCTTTGACTACCTTAATTAGTCAGCTTGTTAGGGTATGACTAAGTTTTCTCATATTTTAGGTCTTAGCCAGTTCAAGGAGCGCTTTGACCGCCTTGGTTAATCAGCTCATTAGGGTATGACCAAGTTTTCCTCATTTTTTAAATCTTAGCTAGCTTAAAGGGTGCTTTGACCACCTTAGTTAGTTAGCTCATCAAGGCACGATCGAGTTTCTTCATCCTTTAGGTCTTAACCAGCTCAAAGGGCGCTTTGACTGTCTTGGTTAGTCAGCTCATTAGAGCACGACCAAGTTTTCTTCTTATCTTTAGGTCTTAGTCAACTCAAAGGGTGCTTTGACCACCTTGGTTAGTCAGCTCATTAGGGCACGACCGAGTTTCTTCATTCTTTAGGTCTTAGCTAGCTCAAAGGGCGCTTTAACCACCTTGGTAGGTCAGCTCATTGGGGCATAACTAAGTTCTCTCATTCTGTTAAGGTTTTATCCAGCATAAAGAGTGCTTTGCTTGCCTTGGTTAGTTAGCCTATAGGAGGCATGATCGGGATCTCATTATTCTTTTAGGGATTCTTGCTAGCCCATAAGGGTGTCACCCTCACTATTCTTCATTTCAAACTAATCATCATCAAATGGCTTAACGTTCCTTAAGATAGAGTCGTCCCGAGGCAAAAAACGGTGTCTCTTTTGTCTTTGTGGCAAAGTTTTATCCAAACTTCACCACAAAGAGAAAAAGGGGTAACTGTAGACACCTAATTTTTTCCCCTTCGTAATCTTAATTTTTTATTTTTTACAAAAAGGGTCTTAATTTAAAAATGAAATAATAATAATAAAAATTTGAAAAAAATGATGAAAATACAAAAAAAAATGAGAAAAGAAAAAATATATAAAGATTTTTATATTTTTTAGGAAGAAAATTATTTTAGAGTCAATCATTTTAGTTTAGCTTAGTACAAATAATTATTTTAATGAGTCGCGTAGTTTAAGTATAATTTAATTGTATTGAATATCAAGACACAGGCCAACAGCCTAACGGATAAGTATTAAAATATTGGTTTGAATTTAATTTGAGGTCTTGGGTTCGAGTCTCGCTAGGCACCTATGTCTTTTATTGTTCTATCTTTTACAAGAGCAAGAGATATAAATCGGATTCATATCTGGTTAAAATCATTTGAATCTAGTTTGATTTTATTAAATTAGATTTGAATTAATTTGGATCTAGTTTAATTATTATCAAATTATATACAATAGATATGATTTAGTTTAGGTTTCATAAATACACACCTTCGTCAAATAAGAGAAAGGAATCCAATTCACCGACTCTATTTACGGTCAAGATAGTAGCACGACTGGACAGCAACACGATCGAATAGCAGCAGCACGACCAGGCAAACAGCAGTACGACTAAGCGACTAGACGCTCGATTGGACAGCAGCACGACCAGGCGAACAGCAGTACAACTAAGTGACCAGACACACGACCGAACAGCAGCACGGCCGAGTGACCTGACCCATGACACTGCTACAGCTTTATGATCAGCCTACACTCCATCGATGCCCTTTGACTCAAACTCGACGCCTAACACCCATATAGCAGTACGCTCCATCAAACATTGTACAGTTACATAACACCACCGTAGTTTCACAATCAGTCTATTTACCATCTAGCGCATTCACTTGGCCGTAATTCCTTGCAGCAACCGACCCTTCGTAATATCCTTCACCGAACACAATAAACAGTATCCATACGCAATCAGGTTTGGTTTCTGTCCAAGTTTTTTTTTATTTATTATTATCATATTATATTATTATTTTGTTAGGACTTTAATAGTTTAACATGGTGTATATATATATATGTGTATATATTAGTTTAAGGTACTTCTTTAGCATTAGTTTTCTTTGTAATATAGATTAGGTACATTATATTAATTTAAGTGAATGCTTATTTAATAAGTAGTAATATAGATATAAAGACATATACATATTAGATAAGAGATTGTTAAAATTAGTTTTTATTACATATATATGTTATTATATTATTTATACTTTATTAGTTAACATAATATATAATATATGTATATGTTAGTTTATGAGTTTTAGTATTAGTTTTTATACCAGTGCATCATATGGAATTAATTTATTTTAATAGATAGTCGTATATATTAGTTTAGGGATTGTTAGGATTGTTCATATCTTAAGATTTGGTTTATCATATAGAAAGTTATTTTTTCTTTAAATAGAAATTAATAAAAGACCCTTTTTAAAAATATGGATTGTTAGAGCATTTTTTTTTATAAAACAAAAATACTTAAGAGTTAGGGCCCTTTAGATTTTATTTGAATAAACTAAATTAGTAACAACGTAAATTTGGTTAGTTTTCAAAAATTAAAATAAATCAACATACTAAGATTTTCTAAAAGAACTATAATCGTTTGATCCTAGCTAGTGGATACATAGGTACTTTCGGAGCGACAATAAAATCTTTATAAACTTAGGTTTTTTTTTTCTTTTGATTTTTTATTTTTAAATATTATAATTAGAAGAATAATCTTAATTTCGGTAAATAGATAGTGGTATCCATTAAGGTTTAATAGATTAGCCCCCAAACTCGGAACCCTTTGGTTATTCATTCAAATTGAAATTAAAGACCGGTAGCTAAATCATAATTAATCTACCTAATTGATTATGTTTTCTTTTTTTCCTAACTTTGGTCGGGTGGCAACTCTAAAATTTTTTATAAATAAAAAAACCGGAATTTCCTGATTTCTTTGGTTGAGGGTTAATATTAAATGAGTTAGGGTTTAGTATTAATTAGAAATGGGAAAATTAATTTTAAATAAAAAGAAATTGAAAAATTAAGCTTGACACTCATTCATTGATTTCATATAAAACTAATTATTTCAATAATTCAATAAAATTAGCAGTTTTATTCAAAATAATTATAAAAAATAGTAAAAATGCTTAATTTCGAAAATTATTGTCAAAAAAATTAAATACATATATTAAGGTATTATATACAAAAATTGAGCTTGAAATAACATCATCTAATATTTATAAAAATTTATTCAATTTTTGTCCAAACAAGGCATTTTCTTAAGGAACTCATATTTTCACTAATTATTTAATTAAAATAAAATTACTACATTAATATAAACCTAAAATAATCCTAGAAAACCAATTTTCATAATTAATTGATAACATTTGATATTTTTAGCAAATTAAATATATTACGGGTAGCAAATTGTTAACCTAAATTGACTGCCTCTGACCACTACTTGGCTACTTCATCTTGTCAGAAGAGCTTCTTCAGCCACCCTCTATTGGACCTTTAAGCCCCACCAAGTCAGGTTGTAGATAGCCTATTGACTCGCCTTAACCCAATTTCAACCCTATTTCTTATTCTATTTTTATTTTACTTTTCTAACTTTTTCCAATTTTCTAAAATTATGTTCTTGTGTTTTTAGGTTGCTAAAATATTGCAAATAAGTTTGGAGTCCTATTTATAGGCTTTAGGTTTTTTGCATGTAAAAAAATTAATTACACATGTCATTTTTTCATTTTCCCTAAGTGCCATGTGTCATTCTCTAAGTAATCAAGTGTTGACTCATCATTTCTAATTAATCTTAGGTTGATGCATTATTTTCCATTATTTTCCATTATTTTACCTAATTTTGATAATTTATTATTATATGTATATATTTAATACATATAATGTATATCACTTGTAAATATATGTATATTATGAATAATTTAACTTCATTTATTATTTTTTAAAGTTAATTAACTTATTTTTAATATCTTGCTATATTTAAAAGCTCGAATTTTACGATTATTGGCTTTATCGATAAATTGACATTTTTTTAAATTAATATTTTTATATAACTTATTTTGAAAAATTAACTCTACTTAAATTACTTTGTCTAATTTTTCTAACTTTATTGTAAAGTTTGAAATAAAACGGATAACTTAGTTTGGCGCCTTAAATTTAGGGGCTCGAATCTTAGGGTTATTAAACTAATTGGAAAAAGCCGGTGTATTACATAAATAAATAATTAATAAATAATATACTAATATAAAAAAAATTTAGAGCCAAACCTTAAATTGTTGTTTGATTATGTAGTGCTTAGTCATGAATCATGGCCACATGTGTTGATCAGTATAGGGCTTTGATTGTGGAGCATGGTGTTGTGTTTGTCGTGTCATTATTGTGGATAGTGAAGTGTGATAAATGGATAGTGGAGTGGTGATCGGAGACGTGCATGTGTGTGAGTGAATTTGTATGGGTGTGGATTATGTCAATATGGTGAGCGTATGTTGGTGGAGCAGTGTAGCAAGCGCGTGTGGATATGCTGATCATGTGTTTGTGATCAGCGTAGAGAGGACAATGCAATGGAGTGTGCGTGGTTGGAGTGTATGCGAGTGACAGTATAAAGTATAGGCATGAACTGTGCGGTGAAGTGTATGGCGAGGAGTGGATAGTATGTGCAATGGACAATAGTAAAGTGTGGATTAAGGCTGATTAGTAGGTAGGATGTAGAGAGTAGATGTGCTTACGTGATTGAATAGCGCTTGGTGCTGTAGCTGACACTCATCATGTCTATGGGTGGTGAAGTAGGATTGGAGTACATCAATGACTGTTAGTGGATTGTGTGGATGTTATGTGTTGTGTGGAGTAGGTCGCTGCTATTACTATTTGTATAGGGGTGCTTAGAGTGGATGTGGTGTTGCGATTCAATGTGTAGCGTAGATGATTAGCAGACACTAACGCGCGATGTGAATTGCTCTTGTTCTTGGTCAGAGTGGACTTTGGGGGGCTAATTCATGTGTGGTGGAGTTGTGTGAAAATGTTGCTGGATGTTCATAAGTTGTTTGAAGATGGGGATGTGGCTTAGAATGTTCTATTTTGGATGTGGCTTAGAGTATGGGTTAATGGTTTATGTTGTTGATTATGAAGTGCAGTTAGTGAAGGGGCTAGTGTGTGCGGATTGGTGAAGGAGAGGGGATGGATGAAGGGGCTATGTTATTGATTAGAAAGGGCTTTGACATTGATCGTGGAGGATGGTTGTTTTTGTTGAGGCGAATGTGTAATTGTCCTTTATTTATGCTGTATGATTGATATTTATAAAGTTTAGAAAACAAATCTTCTATATTAATCCAAATCTAATTTTTTAAAAATCAAAATCAGATTTGAATCCTATAAATCATTACCACATTAGATTTAAATATAATTCTATTAGATTAAAAAGATTTGACTAGATTTATAATTAGATTTGAATCTTGTATGCTCGACCAATTTTCACAAACGGAAGAATAAAAGGCATATAAATGCCTGGTGAGATTCGAACCCATAACCTCAAGCTAACTCAATGCTAATGCTCAAGTGCTTATCCATTAAGCAGTTGACCTGTATCTTAACATTTAGTACAATTAAATTGTACTTAAGCTACATGACTCTCTAAAATCAAGCTATTTGAAATGAGATAAAACCAAATCGATTGACCTTAAAACGTTTCTCTAAAATTCCATATTCCTAGAAAAAATCTTTATAATTTTTTTTATTTTTTCCATTTTTTTTGTATTTTTTTCAATTTTTTAATTTTTTAAGTTAGGACCCTTTAAAATCAAAAACTAAAATCGCATGAGGACAAAAATGGGGTGTCTACATCTAGCTAGAAATACATGAGATGCACACATTGGCAACACATTACAAAGAATTTCATCAAAATAATTTCCACTAGAGATCGATAGTAATACTTGCTAAGTGACATGTAGTGCTCTTTTCTCGTTTAGATAGTGTAAGTTATATCGCTTTGGATGTGAGATGGTTGAAAACTTTAGCTTTTGAACCAGGTCGGTAGATGTTACATTGGTGTAGCTTCTACAATTCACTATGAGTGCATAAACATTTTCATTTACCTGGTATGTGATCTACTCTACTTTGATAGATGGTTTTACACTCATCGCACCTTAGATAACCAAAGTTAGTTTATCCAAACCCTCAGTAAATACATTTTCCTTAACCAGTTGGGCATTAACCTCAATCCCTTCCTTTAGTTCTTTTTCCTCCTCTGGTTCCTCATATATGCTATCTACTTCAATCTTCGAATCGTTTCCCTTGATAACCATAGTTCTTCGGTTCAGACACTGAATGGCCATAGGCTTAAACCCTTGGCATTTAAAGTAGTTGATCTGGCTCGTCTTCCTCCTAGATGCTTGTCCCCTCTCACAAGTTTTTGGCGGTACTTTACCATTAGTTGGTCTACCCTTTTGTTTAGTTCTAACATCCATTCTTCTACTTAGTTCGGTAGTTTGTTGAGCTTAGTAACTTCCTTGATTGGGTCAGTTTGATTGGACTGATAGGCTAATTGGAGGTTGACTCACCTATTCCTCCTCTACCTTTCTACTCGTTGGGCTATTCTTATAGCTTCATCTAATGGAATAAATTGTTGAAGTTCCACCATATATTGAATATTACCTCTCAATCTAGTGAGAAATCTAGATATTATTGGGGCTGATGGTTCATCCACTTCACATTGAATCATGAGTATTTGGAACTCCTAAACATATTCATTAATGGTTCGGCTTCCTTGTCTCAACTCTTGAAGTCAAGCAAACGTATCTTGCAAATAGGTATCTGGTACGAATTTGTTTTTAAGTATCCCCTTTATCTTAGGCTAAGTATTAACTTCCCTATACCCCTCTTGTCTCCTCATAATTAAGAAGTTCTTCCACCACATTGTAATATAACTTGAGAACTCTATAGCAACAATCCTCACTTTCTCACAGTTCTCATACTAGTAATAATAAAAAACTTGTTCTCTTCCCAGTCTCAATAGTTATCAATGTTTCCATAAACATTGAAGCTTGGAATCTGAAGCTTCACATGGTCGACAACTTGGAGTGCTTGAGCTCGCTCCTCTTCTTCTCCTTCCTTATCCAATTCACCTAAGTCAATCCTCCTCTTAACACATCATCCTACTCCTCCATCTCGTCCTTATCAAGCTAAGATCTGTCCTCTCATTGGTCGAGCGGCTTGTAGAGTATTCTACATAGCCTCGGCAAGTTGAACGGCTAGTGCATGAATAGCTTTGGTCAAATTAGCTATAAGTTTAGCCATCTCATCAATTTGCTCATCCGTACTTCTAAGGGTATCTTGTGGTTGTAGTCTATGGTGGACAACACCACTATTGTCATTTTCAATACTAGCGTTGACATTGGGATTCATCATTTTTCTTCGATAAAACTCAATGATAAACTCAAAATCTAAGAAACAATAAACACTATTCCTCTAAGCCAAACAATCTCACACTCAAAACACTTCTTTATGTAAAAGTTCAATATCCTGCAAACATAACAACTACTCCAAAAAAATAACAAATCCAACCAAAACTTTCTTTGTTTTTACATATTCGAAACAAAGGAAAATAGAGCATACAACCACATCAAACTGCTACTTCTTCTACTTACTTAAACACTCATAGCTAATCTTTATGCATTTACAACACATAATCTCAACAAACACTACTTCACAAGAAGGCTCAGATATAGCTTACCCATACGAACCTCCACTTTAATAGTAAGATGATATGTTGTACCAAGAGCAGACAAGGACGATGGTATCTGGGTGAATCTAAACTTATAGAAAGCTTAAAATTAAGGGTGAAAAAAAATGTGAAATCTAGAATAAGAAAACAGGATGAAGAAGTAAAACCATGAACGATTCTGCATACTCATGGCTTAACTCGATATAATACACAAGCTGATCTAATAAGGGTACTCGCCAGTTAGCCTTACTTAAGGGTAAGGATAAGAGTGAAGTAAGTAAGCAATAGAGAACAATGCTCACTAAAGAGGAATGTACTCAATATTCGATGTATGAGATCATTGTTCGGCGACATGTTACAGAGGGCTATTTATACTTGAAAGTTAGGCTAACGTACCTTAAATGGAAAGGGCAAAAAGGGGTAATGCCTAAACTAGTAATGCATAAGGAGTAATAAAAGGGTACAAATGAAAAATTCAAAGAAATTGATGATTGATGCAGAAGGGTCTTTTTCACATGGGATGGGATATGTAGCATGTAGCCACGGGGGGTACTTTTAGCAGATAAAGACAAGTAGTACAGTTAAGATGTACTTTGTTAAGCTGAGGTGGTAAGTAGACTTGGGGGACCTCCTGAGAAGATGTAAGTGTAATGTGCTTTCGGGTTCTTGGCACTAGTATTGTTGTGCTGCTGGTTCACATGGTCATGGTCGAGTAGATGTGTAAGGGGTATGAGCAGTCAAGGTAGTATAATCCTAGTCGACACATTATTACTGATAGATGAGAAGTTACATGGCTCAACATGAGGAGTTGGTCAGCAGTAGGGGTCAGCTTGGTTTCAGTAGGTGTTGGTTGGAATAGAAGAATTTGCTTCGTTAGTCCTTCAACACCTTAAGCTCGGGCTTGGGGTAAGGGTTTAGTGGTTCAATTCCTATCATATCTTCGCTAATCAAATCCGATTAGAATGAATTTCTACCATATTTTGTGATAATTACATGACTGGAGTTACGATATACTCGTGTTAAGGTTAGATATTACATATATTACTAAACTATACTAGGAAATTATATAAAATATAGTTTATTTATATAATATGAACATAATATAATAATGCTTGTTATAAGATCATATATATAAAATATAAACTAAAAATACTCTTTAGAAGTCATCTCTCAAGATAGAACCCTATAGTATGTATTGTCAAGTTTGTATGAACTCGATAATACCACTTTTACTGAAATTGGATAATCATAGGGAATAACCAATATTTCTATAAAATTATGAAAATTTACATTTACAATAACCTTATCATAATTGAAACATAACTTAATTGATTAAAAATACATTTTGATACAATCAAAATGGTATATTATAAATAATAATATAATTGTGCATGTTATTAATGCTCACTAACTTATTTTAACTTATAAAATATAACTATAATAAATACATAACTAAACAAAACTATTTTCCTCCATATAAAAATAATAATATACTTTAAATATATATATATATATTTATGTACATAACTTCATGATGATATAAAGAGTACATAAAACCCTAACGTTCTTGTAACTCTTACGACAACTAAATCTAGGTTTTAGTATACATATAACGTCTCTCAATGAGCATAACGTCGACAGCACAGACTTATCGTAGTGAACATCAATATAGGTAATTTGGGATTATAGCTTTATCACTTGTTGAAATAATATATCAAAGTATTTGGAGGATTAAGAGTGCTTTAATTATGATTGTAAATTAGCTATCTATGTGCATGCTATGTGTATGATTGGTATTTTGTTTGTAATAGAAGTTGAACTCCTTAGCATACTACTTTACATGATCTCATATTAATGTTTTGTGTGAACTAGTTTGACCACCCTTGAATGGAACCAATAGTGATCTAGCCACTAACATAATTGGACATGTATAGCAACTGTTAGGGAACAATTAGGAGTATTAGACCAACTATTAACTCTCTTTGACGAGAATAGTTGAAATGGTCCTTTCCTAATCCTTAGTCGAACTAAGTGACAGGTGAGGAGGTCGCAGCATGAGTGGAGAACATGGTTTGAAGGCGGTCACAGGAGGAGAGTGCTCTCTATTACATAAGTTTAGGTTTAGTCTAATTTGAGTTGTAGTAAACTCATCAATCCGAGTTAGAGCAAATGTAATTTCTTTAACCTTATAATGGATCAGATAAGACAATGTGATGCGTTAAGTGATTGATTGCATTGCATTTCATTATAATTAATAACCATGTTAGTGATTGTATGGTACTCTTTTATTTTTGTCCTACTTATTGATCTAGTTATGCTTACATTCCTATACTCTTTTGCAGGTGACGAGTAAAAGTTCAAGATGTACAGATATCATTACCCTTAAGTTAGTGTATAGTTAGCTTGGAAAGTGAGGAAAGAAGAATCCATTGAATTTGGGCTTTTGACTTTTCTTTATTTTTGAGGAAACTAACTGGGAATCCTTGGGACACCCATTAGTTTCCTATTTGATTATAAATAGACTCCATGACCCTTGGTTTTTGTAAACTCTTAGTGTAAATTATAACTTTATATGTAAAATGCTTATATAAGTACAGTTGAATTATCAAACAACAAGTTATCTTGAATAGGTATTTTGAAATTCTTATATAAGTATTTCCTACCAATTCCACATGTCGAGCTATGTAACTTCTCATCTATCAATAATGATGTACCGTTTAGAAATATGCTCCCTTGATAGCTCAGACCCCACACACATCTGCTCAGCTATGACCATGCTAATTAGTAGCTTGGTAATATTAGTGTTGAGAACCCTAAAGCACATCTGTACCCATTTCTTCTCGTGAGGTCCCCTAAGTCTACTCGATACCTTTGCTTAGAAAGCACATCAGAAAGCACATCTGAATGCCACATGTCTCGTCTTATGTGAAAAGAACCCTTCTACACCAATCATCAATTTATTTGAATTTTCATTTGTACCCTTATATTACTCCTTGTACATTATTAGTTTAGGCAATACCCCTTTCTTATCCTTTCCATTTAAGGTAAGTTATCTTAAGTATTGGGTATAAATACCCCTTTGTAATATGTAGTTGTACAATGATCTTACACTTCAGATACATGATACATTCCTCTTTGATGAGCATTGATCTTTATTGTTTATTTACTTTACTCTTATCCTAACCCTTGAGCAAGGTTAGGTGGCAAGTACACTCATTAGATTAGCTTAGGCATCACATCAAGTTGAGCCATTAGTATGCAAAGTTTCCTTAGTGTGTCATATCCTTAGAATCGTTTGTGGTTTTGCTTGTTCATCTTGTTTACTTATTTTAGTTTTCGCATTTTGTTACCCTTCATTTCAAGCTTTCTGTAAGCTTAGATCCACCTCGATACCGTCACCCTTATTTGCTCTTGGCATAGTGTATCATCTTGGTATCAAAGCAGATGTTCATTTGGTTAAGCTATATCTGAACCTTCTTGTGAAGTAGTGTTTATTAAGATAATGTGTTATAATTGCCTAGAGATTAGTTGTGAGTGTTAGAGAAAGTAGGAGTAGTAGTTTGTTGTGGTTATATGCTCCATTTTTCCTTATTTCGAACATACATAAATAGAGTAAGTTTCAATTGGGTTTGTTATTCTTTGAAGTAGTTGTGTTCGCAGGATATTAAACTTTTGCGTGAAGAAGTGTTCTGAGTATGAGATTGTTTGGCTTGGAGGAACAATGTTTATTATTTCTTAGATTCTGAGTTTATTACTAAGTTTTATAAAAAAAAGAATGATAGATCCTGGTGTCAATGCTGGTATTGGAGATGACAATATTGGTGTTGTCTACCATGATCGATAACCCTAGAATACCCCTAGAAGTATAGATGAGCAAATTGATGAGATGGCTAACCTTATATCCAATTTGACCAAAACTGTTCGTGTACTAGCCTTTTGACCTACCGATGTTGTATAGAATACTCTACAAGCTGCTCAACCTATGAGAAGATAGATCCTAGCTTGACAAAGAAAAGATGGAGGAGTAAGAGAACGTATTAGGAGGAAGATTGACTTAGGTGATTTGGATGAGGAAGGATAAGAAGAGTACAATGAAGAATAGGAGTGAGCTCAAGCATGCTAAGCTGCTAACTATGTAAAGCTTCAGATTTCAAGCTTTAATGGTTTTGTAAACGTTGATGACTATCTATACTAGGAAGAGAAGGTGGAGCAAGTTTTTTATTAGTACCAATATAAAGACAGGGAGAAAAGTGAGGACTGCTGCTATAGAGTTCTCAAGTTATGGTATGATGTGGTAAAAGAACTTCCAAATTATGAGGAGACTAAAAAGGTATATGGAAGTTAATACTTGGCTTGAGATGAAGAGAATACTTAGACATAGATTAATACTGGATACCTATTTGCAAGATATGTTTGCTCAACTTCAAGAGTTGAGACAAGGAAGTCGAATTGTTTATGAATATGTTTAGGAGTTCTAAATACTCATAATTCAATGTGAAGTGGATGAACCATCAGCCTAAATAATATTTAGATTTCTCATTGGATTGAGAGGTAATATTCGAGATATGGTGGAACTTCAACAATTTATTACATTGGATGAAGTTATAAGAATAGCTCAGCAAGTAGAAATGCAAAGGAAGAATAGGTTAAGTTGACCTCTAATGAGCCTATTAGTCTAATCAAACTGACCTAATCAAGGAAGTTACTAAGCTCAACATAGTACCAAGCCGAGTAAAAGAACAGATGTCAGACCTGAATAGAAGGGTCGACCAACTAATGGTGAAGTGCCATCAAGAACTTATGAGATAGGATAAGGATTTGAGAGGAAGATGAGCTAGATTAAGTGCTTTAAATGCTAAAGGTTTGGGCACATGGCCGCTCAGTGTCTAAATTGAAGAACTGTGATTATTAAGGGAAACACCTCGAAGATTGAGGTAGATAGCATAGTTAAGGAACCATAAGAGGAAAAAGAAGTAAAGGAATGGATTGAGGTTAATGTCAGCCTGGTTGAGGAAGATGTGTATGTTTAAGATCTAGACAAACTAACTTTAGTTGTTCGATGTGCGATAAGTATATAACCATCTACAAAGGAGGAGTAGAGAGAGAATTTGTTCCGCATCACATGCAAGGCGAATGAACAGGTTTGTGCACTCATAGTAGACAGTAGAAGCTACACCAATATAGCATTTGTCAACCTGGTTAAAAAGCTTAAGTTGTCGACTATCTCACATTCGAAGCAATATAAGTTACATTAGCTGAATGAGAAGGGAACACTACATGTCACTCAACAAGCATTGCTGCAATTCTCTATTAGAAATTATTATGATGAAATTCTTTGTGATATGTTGCCGATATGTACGTCTCATGTGTTGTTAGGTAGACTATGGCCTTTTGACCAAAGGGTTGTACATGATGGGTTTAGGAACACTTATGTGTTTGAGAAGGATGGAAGGAAGATTACCTTAAACCCTATGATGATAAGTCAAGTTAGTTAGTTGTAGGCTAAGTTTGCTCAAGGATCTAAGAAGACCTTAGTTCTAAGTAGAGTTGAGCTCTAAGAAGCTATTAAGGCCGACATGCTGACCTATATGTTCATCAACAGCTATTAGGATTGAAGGAGCAGGTTAAGTTGCCCTTAGAGGTCAAAGAGCTACTAGATGAATATACTGACCTATTTCTTGAACAATTGCCTAAGGGATTACCCCCTTTCTGAGGCATTGAACACTGCATTGACTCGATACCCATTACTACCTTACCGAATAAGCCAACTTATCAAATGAACCATAAATAAGTTGCTTAATTCTAGAGATAAGTCAATGAACTACTAGAAAAAGGATATGTAAGGGAGAGTCTTAGCCACTATGTTGTATTGGTGCTCCTTGTGTCGAAAAAGGATAGTACTTGGTGTATGTATATAGATAGTATAGCCATGAACAAGATCATGATCAAGAGCCAGTATCCGATCCCTAGGTTAGATGACATGTTGGATGAACTAAATAGAGTTAAGGTCTTCAGTAAAATTGATCTAAAGTTTGGTTACCATTAAATCTAGATGAAGTCGGGAGACAAGTGGAAAACTGCATTCAAAACTCAAAATGAGAAATGATCTTTACTAGTGGATGGCTATGCCTTTTAGCTTGTCAAATGCCCCGAGCACCTTAATGAGATTGATGAACCATGTGATAAGAAAATTGATCGAGAAGTATGTCATGGTATACTTTGACCACTTCCTTGTATACAATGCTAACCTACCGAGCTACTGTAAACATCTTCGTGTCGTGTTTAATATACTCTATGCTAAGAAGTTATTCAGCATTCTAAAGAAAAGCTGTTTTTGCTAAGAGGAAGTGGTTTTTCTAAGATATGTAGTAGGTAGAGGAAGCTTGCAAGTCGATGATGAGAAGATACGAGCTATTGTTGAATGGTAGACTCCAACCACTTATGCTAAGGTGAGAAGTTTCCATGGATTGGCATCCTTTTATCGAAGATTCATTAGAAACTTTAGTCCCATTGTTGCACCCCTTACTAAGTTAAGAAAGAAGAATTTTGAGTTTAAGTGGGGAGAGAGAGAGGAAAGTGATAAAAGTAAATTACTCTATATTTTCAAAACATGTTTAGGCATAAATTGACTATAATTGTGTTTATTTCTTAAGTTGTTGGTACTTAATTATATAATATATCAATTTCAGATGATTTAAGAGTAAAGAGATGAAGTTTACATAAAAAGAATGCAAAACTTTAAAGGAAAACCAAGATACATTAAATCATGAGCCTAATAATGAAAGATTTGAGTGTCTTGCACTAGTTACGCCCTCCATCACGATCGTGATTAATGGAGATATTATGATCTCCCTGTTAGTCATGGTCATGATTGTATATTAAGAGAATAATCACTTCTTTGATCACTAACGTGAGGAGATAAATAAGTTTGATGAGGAGTTCACGTTCATGATCATGGTTATGATTAGTGTAGATTTTTGTTTTCCGAAACTATCACACCCTGAGTCATGGGTGTGATGGGAGTAGACATAATTGTTTTTCTTTAACTTTATCACATGAACCAATGCGTAGAATAGGTCTTAACACTAGGGGGTAGCTTGAAGGGGTATATTTCAAGCCTTTTGATGAGAAGAATATAAATACATTACAATTTTCAGACAATGGATCATCAATATAATCAAGAACATTAGATAATATCATATTACATCACATCCTCAACCCATGATACATCCATTCATCCATGTTTTGTACCATTTTGTATTTTTTGTGTTTCTTCTATATAATTTCTAGTGTATACTGTATTCTTCCTGGTACTACTTGAGAGGGCCGATGGGACTTCATCATTTATGTATTTGTGAGACTTCTATAGTAAAATAAAAAGGGTTTTTTACTTTCTATTGATTTCATGTTTTATTTCTTTTTAGTAATGATTTCTATTAGTTTATATTATTGTTTTATCAAGTTTAAGTAGTAATTTAGGACTTGTAACACCAACTTAGTATGATCAAGTGCATGGAATAGTGGCTCCCTAATATTTGTTAGTTTTGATGAATTGAACTTAATGAATATAAGTATGGTGTAGTGTACAACATTGACTTAGGCCATATTTCAATAGAATATGTCGAGAGACAATTTTGTTAAATAGATCTAATTTATTGGAATAACTTACTCTTGATAATAAGAGATATTATTAGGAAAGTTGCTGCATCTTTATGGGAATTGATAAATGATTATGACATTAACGTGATCAGAGTTGGCTGTTAATTTAGAAGAGATTCTAATAGACATAATTAAAATTAGGAGTAAGTAATTATGAGAGGAATGCTTATAAACCTGTACTTTCCTGCATATAACAAGTTTTAGGCCAAAAAGTATATTAGTAGTGTCATCTTATGTCGTGAAGCAAGTTTGCATATTAAGTATGGTGTTAGTAATTGTTTTTTTTTTTTCTTGTAACTATTGTGTTAGTTGGCATTAGCTTGTAGATTAGTGTAGTTTAGTCAGTAATTTAGAATTTTAATAATTAATCACTCAATAAATTAGATTGCTAGATAATAGGAAGGTTAATTAGTACTAGTGTTTGTATTTGCTTTCAATGGAGATGACCTTATACTTATTCGTGCTATAAAACGATAAGTACACTTGTCTGTTGAACTAAGTTAAGAATAGAATATAGGTTTATAAATTTTAAAACTTAGAAGCTCCAATTAAAGGCAAACAAAAAGAAGTTTTGTTGAAGTGAAGACAAAATTGACTTCTACACTAGTACTAGCTTTGCTTGGCTTTGAGAAGATTTTTAAGCTCCAATGTGAAGCATCAGGCATTGAGGTAAGTGCTATCCTAATGCAAGAAGGCCAACCAATTGCTTACTATAGTGAAAATCTAAGATGACCTCAATTAAACTACTCGGTGTATAATAAAGAACTCTTAACTCCTATTCAAGCACTCTAAGTATTGCAGCGCTACCTATTGCCAAGAGAATTTGTCATTTATATAGATCATGAATCCTTAAGGCACCTTAGAAGTTAGACCAAGCTATAGAAGAGGCAAGTGTGATGGGATGAATTCCTAGAAGGATTCAACTTTGTGATCAAGTACAAATAAGATAAGAGTAACATAGTTGCTAATTCTCTATTGAGAAGACATCTTCTTCTTACTGAGTTGTAAACTAGACTGTTAGGGTTTGCCAACATAAAAAAGCAGTATCCTTGGGACCCTCATCTTGGTCTTATATTTGGGTGATGTGTAGAGGGAAGAACATTGGACGGCTACCATATGGAAGATGGTTATCTATTCCGAAGTGGCAAGTTATGTGTACTGGCCTGTTTTGTGCGAGAATAAGCCATTTTAGAGAGAGGAAGGACGTATGGGTTATTGAGTGGAAGGTTCTTTTAGTTGAAGATGAGGTAAGATGTGCATCGGATTATTGAGAGCCGTGCTACTTGGAAAAGGGCCAAATGCCTTGTCGAATAAGGGGAAGCAATGCTTTTACTTATCCCAACTAAACCCTGGATTAAGTTGAGCATGGACTTTATTTTGTCCGAAGTAAAGATTCTATGATGGTTATTCTGGATAGATTTAATAAGATGGCATACTTTGTGCTCTACTCTAAAACTAAAGATGCTTCTACTGTTACTTTTCTCTCTTTGCAGGAAATTGTTCGTTTCCATGACATGCCGAGAAGTGTAGTATCAAATAGAGATCCAAAGTTTTTGAGCAATTTCTGGAGGACTCTTTGGC
The DNA here is from genome assembly GCA_024138015.1 of Lumnitzera littorea. Lineage (NCBI taxonomy): Eukaryota > Viridiplantae > Streptophyta > Magnoliopsida > Myrtales > Combretaceae > Lumnitzera > Lumnitzera littorea. Next base: position 48,474,961 of record JAMXBB010000007.1, on the reverse strand, counting down.
ATCATATGGGGACTAAACCACTTTTTAGCACTTCTTGTCACCCTTAAACTAATGGCCAAACAAAGGTAATTAATCGTACTTTAAGATCACTACTTTAAGTTATAGTAGGGAAGAACTTGATAGAATGGGATGTCTGTTCACCTGCGGTGGAATTCTCTTACAATTGCACGATATAGGACACTACTAAACAAAGACCTTTTGAAGTTATCTATGGCTTCAATATAGAGCTACCTCTTGATCATACCTTAGTACCTATGCTTGAGCAAGAAGACCTTAATGCAAGCGTCCAAGCATAGCCTCTACAGTAGATCTACATGAAAGTTACATGGTAGATTGACCAAGTTACCAAGAGGATGAGAGAAAAGAGTGAAGGAAGGAAGCTAGCACAGTTTCAACCCAGAGATTTGGTATGGCTACACTTGAGTAAGGAGAGGTCTTCAAACAAGAGAAAGAATAAGTTGTTTGCTCGAGTTAAAGGTCCTTTAGAGTAATCCAAAAGATTAATGACAATGCTTATCGATTAGAATTATCTGAAGACTATGGAGTTTCTAACATCTTTAACATTGCCAACCTTACCCCATACTAACCTAAGAGAGAATTGATCGAAGACTAATTGGATTTGATCCCAAATCTAAATCAACTTAGAGGAGTTAATAGTAATTGAACAATTGGACCTTTAACTTGAGCCTAAGCTTGAGGTCTTAAGGGACTAATGAAGCAGATTCTCTTATTCCAGCTAACTTTTGCTAAAGTAGAGCTGATCCTCACTACTAACCAACTTCAAATGTTGAATCATGTAACTTCTCATCTATTAATAATAGTGTATTGACTAGAAATATGCTCTCCTGATAGCTTAGATCCCTAATACATTTGCTCAGCCATAAACATGCTGACTAGCAGCTTTACAATACTGGTGCCAAGAACCCTTAGAGTACATCTGCACTTACATCTTCTTAGGAGGTCCCCTATGTTTGCTCGGTACCTTTGCTTGGCAAAGCCCATCCTAACCATACTACTTATTTGTATCTGCCATAAGTACCCTTAGTGATCAAATGACACATATCTTGACCCACATGAGAAGGACCCTTCTATACTAATCAATTTCTTTGAATTTTCATTTGTACCCTTTTATTACTCCTTATACATTACTAGTTTAGGAAATAACCCTTTTTTGCCCTTTCCATTTAAGGTAGGTTACCCTAAGTTTTGGGTATAAATATCCCTCTATAATATGTAGCCACATAATGATCTTACACATTAGATATTGAATACATTCCTCTTTGGTGAGCATTACTCTCTATTGCTTACTTACTTCACTCTTATCCTAACCCTTAAGTAAGGCTAGGTAGTGAGTATCCTCATTGGATCAGCTCATGCGTCATATCAAGTTGAGCAATAAGTACATAGGGTTTTCTTGGTGCGTCATATCCTTAAAATTGTTCGTGGTTTTGCTTATTCGTTCTGTTTACTTATTTCAGTTTTCACATTTCATTACCCTTTATTTTAAGCTTTCTACAAGTTTATACCTATCTCAATGTTGTCACCATTGTCTGTCTCTTGGCATGGCATATTTAGATATGTAGAGGATTTATTCAAATATTTATCATAACTTAGCTTAATATTGTTAAAAACGTACTCCGATTGGTAAATTAAACTATTTTACTATAAAAATTTATAATAAATAGCTCAAGTCACCAAATAATTCCTCAAAATTTTCTATAGACTCATAAAATATAGGTAATTCAATTAGCAAGTGGTTTCATGCTATTGGGTTTATCGCCTATATACACATGATTACATTTTTACCCCCAATTTGCGTTTAATTAAACAAATATTATCATTTTTTTATAAAATTATTTCTAATATTTCCTAACATTATTACAAATCTCCAAAAGTTAGTGGATATCAATTGCATCAATTGATTTTACAAAAATTAATTTATCTCATAATTTGCTCTATTTTTAGGGTAAAAAAAATACAATAAATACTAAACATACTTAAATCTAAAATCAAGCTATAGGGCAATTAACTAGGTATAACAAGTATTCTACCAAATTTTCAACTCAAAACAACATTATTTAATATATTTATTTCAGATTTGAAATTTTGGATGGATAGTAACTCTGTTAAGTAAGTATATAAAATACTTAAAATTTTATCAAAATAATTACACTAAATGAAAATATATCTAAAATAATGTAGAAATATTTTTTTCTAGAATTTTCCTAATTAATTTACTATTTTCAGAAATTATTTGAAAAATAGGGCATAATTTTAACTTACCTATTCATTGAAGCTCCAACCACCATTAGTTGGTGGGTAGTTGATGGACGGGCGACGAATGGGGTAGGCTACTACGGGGCGATGGGGCAAAATAGTAGAATACTAAGGGGTTGGGGAACTATGCTAAGGTAGTGTGTTGCTCTGTTTTTCCTATATTTTTTTTATTTTATATTAATTCTTCCGAATTTTTCTTTGGATGCTCTAAGTCTTAAAGTGTTAAATCTAACATCCTAAGATCTATTTATACTGGTTTGTTCAAGTTGGAATTTTTCTTTCCCTTTTTCCTCTTTTTTTTTTCCTTTACTTTTCCCTTGTTACTAAGTAGGTGGTGGCTCTTTCTCCTTACTTTGCTTTTGATTTAGCAATTTTTGAAGTTTTGAAGCTGCTACGAAGATGTCTAGAAATTTCTAGTTGATTTGGATAAATTTGTTATTTATTATTTTTTAAAGTTAATTATTAATATTTTATGTGTGCTATAATAATATTTAGTTATTTTATTAATATACATGTATATATCCTATATATGTAATACATGTAATGAGTAATTACATGCATATAATCATGTTTCTAGTATGTCTTTTATTTTGAGGATATATTTTCTAATTAATTTTGCGATTTTTTTGCTTATTTAATATAATTTTAAGTTTTCGAGTCAATTTACTAATATAATTATTATATATACCGAGTATATCCATAAAAAAATATGTATATTCATATAGTATATTATGCTGTATTATTTCCTTTTATAGCTTAACTAACTTATTTGTAAGTCTTCGTAGCATTTCAAGCTCGATTTTAGAGGTTCTAATAAGTTTTCCACTATATTATATAACTATACTTCTAAGGTTACAATTGAGATTTTAGGTTATTATTTTTATAATCTAACTTCACTAAATCACTTCAACTAATTTTTCTAACTTAGTCATAAAGTTTGGGCTTAATTGGATAAGTTTTTTCTAAAAGCCCCAATTTTGAGCATAGTTAGCCTAAGTATGATTTTAAGGATTTACATTTGTACCCTCCTTAAGAAAATTTTGTCTTTAAAACTTTTATTCTAAACATAATAACTACTTATTTTCTAATAAAAGCCAGTCACTTACCTTTTTCTTTAAAGAGTTTCATATAACGATTCTTCATCGCCATATTTGGTTCTTAAGTTAATTTTGCTCTTAGATCGGTACCTCATTGAATCTTCACATATTCAACTTCACAATTTCTTAAGTTTTGAATCCGGTTCCCTGATCTTAATCGTTTTTTTCTTCATCTGTATAATCCTCTTATCAGTCCATTAGTTTCAACTTCACAATTGCATTTAGGTTCTTCACGAACTTTTGTAACATCGATACATAGAACATGTCATGGTATCTAACTAAACTTAATGGTAAAGTAATTCGTTGTGCTATATTTCCAATTCTTTCCAAGATTTTAAAAGGTTTGATGTATTGGGAACTTAGTTTTCCTATGGTACTTATCGAGTTTGTTTTTTCGGTTTTCTATTTAAAATTGAATTCCCCATTTCTGATTAATACTAAACCCTAACCTATTTAATATTAATCCTCGACTAAAGAAATTGGAAAATTCCGATTTCTTATTTAGGAAAAGTTTTTGGAGTCGCCACCCGACCGAATTTACATTTTAATTGATTTAGTTTATTAAGAATCTAAAAGGGTCCTAACTCTTGAGTATTTTTGTTTTAAAAAAAAAAAACCTAAAATAACCAATCGTAACAGTCCCTAAACTAATACATATATGTATATTTATATCTATATTACTACTATTAAATAAACATTTACTTAAATCAATACTTAATCTATATAACAAAGAAAACTAATGCCAAAAGAAATATCCTAAACTATTATATACATAAACTATGCTAAATCACTAAGGATCTAATAATAATAAGATAATAATAAATAAATAATAAAAAAGAAAAAGAAAAGAAACCGAACTTGAATTCTTTTGTGCAGCAACGATCAACAGTGGCTGTGCTCGAAGAAGCAAATTACGCGTGGCTATGTGCGGTGTTAGAGCGGCGATTGACGTTGCAAGGCATCGGTTACTGCGAGGAATTACGGTCGAGTGAATGCGCTGGATGGTGGATGGACTGGAGTGGCAGCAGTGAAGCTTAGACATAGATTGAAGCTCTATCGTCGCTCCACTACTGCATAAAGATCTAGTCATTGCTTGACGTATTGCCGTAAACGAGGATGCTGTCCATGGAGTTCGATGCTAAACTTGGTGTCCATTGTAATGAAGGACAATGGACATGCAGTACGATCATGGACAGAGCTAATCGTCGGCTATTTGTAGCATAGAACAAGAAATTAATCTTTGGTGTTGCTGATTAATTAGTATGCGAGGATTCAGTGGAGTTATAGATGGTGAACTTGTTGACTGGTCAATGCGGTTAGGCTTGTTGACTTTAGGTCTATTGCAAGTGAAGCTTGAGGCGTGCAATCGTAAAGTCAGGCGAGTGTAGGCTGCATGACAGTGATTCTAGTATGTGTTGGTCGCATGTTTACTGGCAGATGTTGGTTGGGGCATTGCTAATCAACTACAGTTACGTAAAGCTTGGACTGATCGAGTTGTGATGGTGTCGACTATGTAGCTAGTGTCGGTTGTTCATTGGCATTGACTGTACAACTGTTGTGGCGATGCATGGAAGCTACTAAAGCGCAACAATAGTGAAGGGTGTTTATTTGTTATGCCACGTAATCTCTAAATTAATAGTTATGCAATGAAGGAGCTCGTTTGTGGTTATTTATTGAAGGTTATGATTGTGCGTTGGGCAGTTGACGGTGGAATGTCAATGCTAATCGAGTATAGACGTAAGGTCGAGTGTATGTATGTGCGTAGTCGGGTTTGGGTCATCAGTAGATGATGCAACTGTGTGCGTACAGTAGCAGCATTATGTGGACGGCGTTAGGGACTGGTCGTCGTACTTAGGCGGACAGTAGTGATTGGTGAAGTGGCATGTACTGCTGATCAAAGTTGCAACTGCTATGAGAGTTGGCTGAAATGCTGTAGTGATGGAGTGTGTGCACATAAAGACAATGGGTGAATGTGGTGTAGCGTTGGGGTTGTGGCTAAGGACTAGATTCTCGTATCGTGGCCACCGGTGTTGCAATTGATGGAGAAAGTACAGCTGCTGATTGCATATTGGTTTTGGGTTAAACGTGAGTAGGTCATAATTGCAGATTCCATGTCTATGTCCTCTAAAATTTTTATGCTTTGATTCGAATTTATAAAACTCCAAATCGAATCGAATCGAATCTTTTATATTGATTTGAATCTGATTTGATAAAAATTAAATTAGATTCAAATCATTTATATCAATTCAAATCTAATTTAATAAAAATCAAACTAGATTCGAAGCTTTTGTAATGATTTAGATTAAAAAATAATTCGATTAGATATGAATCTTGCCTACTAAACTTGCTTTTTTGCAAAAAAAAAATAAAAATAAAAATAAGAAGGCAGAGATAAAAAAACACATGAGTGTTTAGTGAGACTCAAACTTACGACTTCAAACTAAATCCAACCTAATACTCCAATGCTTATCCGTTAGGCCGTTAGCCCGTGCCTTGATTTTTAGCACAATTAAATTATCCTTAAATCGCACGACTCTCTAAAATTATTTTATTTGAGCTAAAACTAAAAACTATTGACCCAAAAATAATTTACTTCATAGAAAAAATCTAAAAATCTTTAGAACTTTTTTTTTTCTTTTCTCATTTTTTTGGCATTTTCATCGTTTGTCAATTTTGTTATTTTATATTATATTATTTTTGAGTTAAGACCCTAAACTAAACCTAAAACTATTACGAGGCAAAAATCGAGTGTTTACAGTACTGAAGTGCTTAAATCCTTTAAATAGACTTATCTTAACATACACATGATCCCCTATTGCAAACTTTATAGATTTCCTTTTTAGATCTACCTAACTTTTGTATTGATCTTATGCTGCTTTCATCGTCTATCATGTTATCTTTACTTTATCATTCATCTGTTCAATCATATCAAGTTTTATCATCACATATTCATCATTCTCCCAATATAGTGGCGATCTGCATTTTCTTCCATATAAAGTTTCATATGGTGCCATTTGGTTGTTGCTTGATAACTGTTATTATAAGCAAACTCCACCAATGGTAAATACTGATCCCAGTTACCACCAAAGTCCAAAATACAGCCTCTTAACATATCTTCATGTATTTGAATAATTCTTTTCAACTGTCCATCTATTTGAGGATGATAAGTCATGTTGAATTGCAACTTAGTTCCCAAAGATCAATGTAAGCTCTCCCAGAATCTCAATACAAATCGATTGTCCCTATATGACACAATACTTATACCCACACCATGTAGTCTAACAATTTCTCTTATATGCCTCGTACCAGCTTCTCCATTAAATTGTAACTTGATCTTGTCCTTAGGAGTCCTATTACAAAATCCATAGTAATGTGATCCTACTTCCATTAAGCTACTTCTAACGATTATAGTAAACCATTAGGCCTCTAATGTTCCACCTTTACTTGTTGACATGTATTACACCTAACTACAATTGTGCCACATTCTTTTTCATTCCTTTCCACCAAAACAATAGTTTCAAATCACGGTACATCTTATTTCCACCAAGATGTAATGCATAACTTGTGTCATGCACTTCAACCATTATCTCATCTTTAGCTTTGAATCACTAGGCACATAAACTCTATTCTTATATCTTAACATACCTTTAGTATCAATTTTGAAGTCAGATATATTACCTGCACTCAACTTCTCCAATTTCCTTCAATTTCTAATCCTCATCTTATTGAAGCTTAATTCTCTCTATCAGGGTTGGTTATACTACTAAATTCATCAATTGTACATCAGTCTCATGCCATCTAAATTCAATCTCCAGCTTTTCAAATTCCTTTATCAATTCTCATTGAGTAGTGAGTAACGAAGCCTTTGTTTATATTTTTTGCAACTCATCGCATTTGCTATAACATTAGCCTTGCTAGGATGATAGTTTATAGTTAAATCATAATCTTTGATTAATTTCAATCAACACCTTTGTCTTAAGTTCAATTCCTTCTGAGTAAAAAAATACTTTAAACTTTTATGATTTGTATATATTTCACAACATTGTCCTCATAGACAATGTCTCTAAATTTTCAAAGCAAATACTACGTATGCTAGCTCTAAATCATGTGTTAGATAATTCCTCTCATAGATAATTCCTCTCAGGTGACCTCGATTGCCTGGATGCATATGCTACTACTTTTCTATCCTGCATTAATACGCATCCCAATCCATTTGTGGAAGCATCGCCATAAACATAATAGGATTTACTTAGATCTAGTAAAATAAGTAATGGTACTACAATCAAACGATCCTTTAACTCTTGAAAACTTTGTTCACATTCATTGCTCCATTCAAATTTAACATCCTTTCACATTAGCTAAGTTAAAGGCTTTACGATTTCAAAAAAATCTTTTACAAATCACTTGTAATATCCTACCATTCTAAGAAAACTTCTTACTTCTATTACCTTAATCGAGTGTTTCCATTTAACCACTACTTTAACTTTTACCGGATACACCAAAATTCCTTTACCTGATACTATATATCCCAAAGCTAAGACTTTATCTAGGTAGAAATCACACTTACTTAACTTAACATACAGTTGATTGTCTCTTTGTTTCTATAAGACCAAATGCAAATGATTGGCATGATCTTTTTTAATCTTTGAATAAATTAAAATATCATTAATCAACACTACAACAAACTTATCTAAGTATGGCTGATAGATCCGATTCATCAAATCCATAAGCACAACCAGTGTATTCGTTAAACCAAAAGTCATCACTAAAAACTCATAGTGCCCATATCTGGCTAGAAAAGCTATCTTTGGTATATCCTTCGAATTAATTCGTAACTGATGGTATCTAGATCTTAAATCAATCTGTGAAACACGGTGGCACCATGCAGCTGATCAAATAAATAATCGATTCTAGGTAATAAATGTTTATTCTTAATAGTCACCTTATTTATCTCTCGATAATCAATACATAATTTTATGGTTTTGTCCTTCTTTTTCACGAATAACACTAGTGCTCCCTAAGGATATACACTAGGTCGTATAAATCCTTTGTCCAATAGCTCCTGAAGCTACTTCTTTAACTCCTTGATATAGTGCTTTTGACATTTTCGGTTCCAAGCACCAACTCTATAGTAAAATCTAATTCTTGATATGTTGCTAAACTAAGCAAATCTTTTGGAAAGATATCGAGAAATTCACATACTATAGGTATTTATGACATTTTTGAGGTCTCCTCCTTTCCTTCTACAACAAATATCCAACAAAGTTACCATTCTTTAACAATCTCATTCATTTCTTCGCTTACTTCAACTATTGATAATCTCTGGCTTTAGTTGCTAATTTTTCCCTAAAATATCACCTTACCTTTATCTAAGATCACCTTCTTATTTTAACAATCCACTTTGGCTCTTTGTTTGGATAACTAATCTATTCCCACAATAACATCATATCTATTAATTGGTAAAACTATTAGTTTTATTGAGAATTCCATTCTTTGAATTTGCAAATATCCATTATCTAATACTTCTCTTTTTAACACTTGTTCTCCCGTAGGTGTTCTTACTCTATGGGTGGATTTGACTTCATTTGTCTTAGTCCCATTTCCTAAGATAAATTCTTGATTACTAAATGAATGTGATGCTCTAGTGTCAAATAATGCACAATCAATTCGCCCACTTATAATATTTTTCCTGAAATAATTACTACTACTATAGTTAGCTATCATTTGTGTACTATACTTAAGTTACATATTTTCATAAATCTTAATACTTTCTACACATACAACATTTGCAATAACCTCATGGGTAAATAAGGTTACTAGTTAGTTTACATACTTGTCACTAAGCCTTAATAAATTCCATCAATATCCATTTCATCATCTGAGCTAACATGAAAGTATTCCTCCATCCATTTATCAAAATCCTTAGTATCCTCTTCTATACCTTCGACTGCAAATACTCAAGCTGGTATAGTAATCGTAATAGGAATCTACTCCTCAGACTAGTGATACACAATCGAGTTAGAGGACTGCAAGGACTCATATAGAGAATACCAGTTCAAAATCCCATTTAGGATAAGGATTCCTATTTCAAACCCCATCTTTTACACTATTGCCGACATGAGTGCTGAGCTCTCATAAGTGCCAACACAGTTTCTGAGCTGCTAAGCATACATGTTGACCTACCAAGCATCTATGCCTATCATTGAGCTCTTACTATGATCTAGACAGCGTCTAAGCAAACTAACCTCAAATGTTTGACCAAGTCGAGCTGCTAAAACATTCGATTAGAAGGAATGCTACCCTAGACTCCTCATCAACAAGAACAGCTTCTGTGCATAGCGCCAATCACCTGTTGATAAGTGTCTTCTAGCACAACATTCTAAAAAGATTCCTTACTTCCTTCATATAGAATATTTTCTATTCCTTTTATCCTTTTTAGTATGTTTCATGTATTTTAATTATAAATTACCCTTTTTATCTTTTCCATATATACCTTGTAACCTTAGTAGGGCTAGTATATAAACCCCATTTGTGTTGTACACAGACAACATTGCATTATTAATTATTACAAAGTTCCTTCTTAAGCAACCATAGTATTCTCACTACCTTTTAACTTTTATCTATTCCCTGTTAGGACCCTACAGGGGGCCTAATAGGATTACCTAAAATTTCTATAACACGTGTGTAGCCATGATATGGAAATCACCTTACAAGTCAGAGATTGCAAGACTCTAAATGATTAATCACTATGGTTACTGATCTTTAAGTAATTAATTTACTATAGAATACAAATATAAATAACTATGGGTGTCCGATATCCCACAGTTCCACAGAACTGTAGAGAATCGGTATCCTCTACCAAATAATAAGATAGGATATACCAATAATATAAAAGAAATACAAGAAAAATTAAATTATTTACAAAGGATGTTTATGTATCATTTAAAGATTACTCAACTATTTTTAATACTAAGATACATATCTTCATCTCACACTTGGCACTCGAGACTTGTCCTAATCCCAATGTAAGTAAACCTACAAGAGACACTATGAGAGAATGAGCATATAACAGCTCAGTGAGTTCGTTCTTCACTACTACTGGTCAAGCAAGTTTTCACATATTATTATCACATATGCAGGCAAGTTATCTACATACAACATGAATGCATGCGCGATGAATGCAAGCAACACATTCATAAGAGTCCGGAACTATGGAAGATATAGAATTACATCGTCTATACTTCAATTATCCCCTGTACTTACCTGCACAGGGCACCTCAGCTTACCTGCATGAGGCTACTTAAGGGCACCACCCCTCTAGGCAACACTCAACTATTACCCTAGTCAAGAAAAGAGTTTCAATTCAAATAGGGAGATTCTAAACTAGGACTATCCACCCTATAAGGCCCCTTAGGCACAAACTTGCGAGTCCTTTCGCAACCAAAATTAACCAAAGCCTTACAGGCACAATAAAGCAAGTCCTCTTGCTATCAAGTGAAGAACCCATGCTAGCTTTGCCTTAACGATAAAATATCATTTCTGGCAATGCGGCCCTTATCAAAATCGTACAAAATACATTTAAGATTAGGAAAACTTTTTCCAAAAATACCCTTTTCAACATTTTGCAAAGCTAGCACTCTCCATCCATACATTTATTAGGTCATAGATATGCGACAAATAGAACCGATTATTTGGGTTAGATATTTATATTTATCAATTTAAAAAGGTGATCACACAGATGATGGCATATAAGGAGAATAGTCATTCAAATATACAAGCAATAACAAGCAACAAAACATTATACAAGTAACACGCACAAGCAAATAGCAGGTCATTAGAACTCCTTCACCTAGATTATTGCTCATTCTCCAAGCTTTGGGGTTTCCAAAACTCGATATTGAATGCCTAAATCAAAATAGTAAAACTTATAAATATTCTGAGAAGTTAGACTCCTTAGTTAACTAAAAGTCTATTGTAGTTTATCTAGTTTTCCCTAATATATCCCAAGTATAATGTGTATAGGGTTTATCATACTCAATGGGGTTAATAGTAACTATTTTCTTATATTTGTAAGTTATGAGACTTTCTTTATGTATTTTGTAACTTTTTCACTTTAATTCCGATATTTGTGAACTTATAGTCGTTTTTCATTGTTTTTGGACGTATGTTTATACGGTGATGTCCGTTTTGGACGTTAAAATCTATGTTTTACGATATAGGCTAAATTTATAGAATTTTTTTAATTATGAAAACTTAATTATTCTTATTACTTATATTTATATCCTAATATCTCCTATTTTAGGACTTAATGATTTAATTAGCTATTAGATTCTTACACTTAGGGAATTTTACCTTGGTATTAGTGATTCATGTACTTAAGTAAGTTTAAACCAATTCAGAAAGTGTATTAGGGTTTACTAATTCATGTACCTAATTCTTATGTACTCTTCTTATTTCTTACTTTATAAACTTATACTTATGTCATCGCTTACATCATTAATCGCTTATGCCATGGCTTATGTCATCTTTTAATTGCATCATTGCTTACCTCATCCTTTACTTACATAAGCCTTACCTCATGCCTAAGTGTATTATGTACACTTATGTACATTTATACATATGTTAACTATATATCTACACCTTTGCTATACTTATATGTATACTAGTATACTTATACATATACCATATTTATACTTGTACATATATCTATATACCTATAAGGTCATATATGTATTTTTGTACAAATTTCGCATACCAAATTTTCCTCTTAAGAAAACTTCCCTAATTTCATTCTTTTTGTGTTTTAAGAGCGTATTTAGCATGGTATAGATATGTATAGTTAGTATTTGTCTTAGTTTAGGTTATATACATAGTAAATACTTATGTACAAAGATCTCCATACTTGTATTCCTCTAGTATATCCTTATGTACATATACCTAAAAACATATACACATGCATCTCCTTCCATTGTCTAAAGATTCCCCACTTCTATACATAAAGATTGAAACTTTAAGCCTTAATCAACATATATATACACAACACATAACTACTTAACCTAACCTAACTCTTCATCTAACTAGTAAAGAATATGAAGCAAGACTTAGTAACATAAGAACATACCTTAATTTGCTCTTGAAAATGGATGCAAAGTTGAAAAGTAAAGAAGAGTGAAAGGGAAAGGGGAAGAAACGATTGGGAAAGGAGGAGAAGAAAGGGATTTTGTTTTATTTTATTTTGTATTTGAAAAGTAAAAGAAGTGGGGTCTAAGAAAGGGAAAGAAGTGGATGATAAAAGAGGAAAAAGGAGGGAAAAGCCAAAAGAAAAGAAAAGAAATCATGAGAAGGAAGATATTTTTTTCAAATGAAAGGGACATTTTTGTTGACTTTTCTAAATATTGACTTAGTCAACCTTTTAACTTTAGTCAACATGTGTTGACTTGATCAACTTTCCATACATAATGTAGTAATTAAGGAAAATTAGGACAAAATTAAGGAAATGAGGCATTTGGTGTATTGATTAGTAAAAATAAATAATGAGATCTTACTTTAGGTATTTATATCTTATATACATCATTTGGTAAGCTACTTAGTATAACTAGTATGAAAAGTACTAATTAGGGTGTTAAGGTTCACTACATTTATCTTAAGCTTCAACTATTACCCTAACTCTATGTAATACTATCCTAGTTATATACTTAGAAGATAAATACGATTTAGAATGCGATTTAGAATGCAACATCTTAGTTTCTAAGGGACCACTTAAGTATTCTAAATATTTATGCACGATTAAAAGTCATCTTTAGTTGTTTACCGATGAAATGGCATAATATGGAGGATATATTATTACTTAGGGTTTTAAGGTAAATTATGGTGAATTAATGCTTTTATATCCTTAAAGTTATAGTTTTAGGGTTTTTATTATGTCCAGGTATAATCTTTAGTGTTTTTACACATTTAGGGTTAATATATTCATACGTGATTAAGTCTTCGATTGTTATCTTAGGGTTTTGATGAGGTTCGAGGTTAACTTTTGCAGTTATATATACTTGAGGTTTTAAGGTCTTCGTATGTGATTAGAGGTTCAATTGATAATTGAAGATTTTTCATATTCACTTTAGGTTTTGAATTGAGATTTTTAATCAGTTTTAAATCTCACTAGCTCTATTAACTTCAGGAAATCATCTACAGTTTGGGCGTTTGATTCTATACTTAGACAGCTAAATTCGCGGGGTTTACATTCCCTTTAGCAAGGAGTAGTGGTAAGTGACCCTTTAGTTTAGATTAGTGAGTTACATCTAGTGAATTGTAAGTCAAGTAAGATCAATCAAAGTATCATATCTAATTGGTAGCTGCCCGGATTTGCTAACCTTTTTGTTTCCCATTTTTTTGCTTCCATCTATTGTGGTGCTTTTCCATGTATATGACCCTAGAGATGCATCAAGTTGTCTCTACTTTACTAAATTTCTTAGTCCTTTATCCTACCTAACTACAATATCTTAAGAAGTGTCCTAACATTCTGCACCTGTAATACTTCATACCTTTCATCTTTAGATACTCTCTCGACATATGATTTGGATCATCACATAGAAAACATTTACCTCTCAACTAAGGACATTGTTGGGGAAAATGTTATGCTCCACACTTCTAACATATCACAGTCCCTGCCTCATTATAGAAACTATATCATGTCTTATTTGAAGTAGGATCACTAATCACAATTGCCAACTTCTTTCCTTTCTGGCTCAAGTTACTATTTGCACTTGGGAGTGTCCTCTTAAAGACAGGTTTATACTAACTAACTCCCTTTAGTTTTTTACTCCACTCATCTTACATGGTGAGTCGATTATTCTACAATTGACGTGCTTTGTCCACAATTTGATGATAAGTGGTGAATCTATAATCCATTAACTTACATTGCATTGTTAAGTCAAACTCGTAAAGGAAAAGATCCTTCTTCAACTCTTAATTATCCATGTATGACCCAAGCACATATTGCAACAACCTATTAAATTTGTTCCGGTATTGAGCTACAGTCATAGTGCCATTCTTGATCTCCATCAACTATCGAGCCATTTGATTTTTACACTTACAGGGAAATATTCCATCTTAAATACCTCTAGAAATACTTGTCATGTAATGGAGGCAGTAATTGTTCATGTGTTGAGTACCACTAGACTCAAGCTCCCATCTTTAGTAAGAAAGTATCATAAGAGGCTTTTTGATTATCTAAAATTTTAAATGCCTCAAAACTGCGCTTAATTTGTACTAACCAATCATTTGCAAAAGCAAGCTTACCCATTTCTCCTTCAAAATATCTGTTTGTTTTCATAAACTCAAGAAGTCAACTCGCCTCTAAAGGTCAAATTCCTCTAGTTTCAACCTTTGGTTCACAACATTCCTACCTATGATCAGATGTTGAATTAAAGCTCTTTGTTGTTGGATCATAGTATTCATATTAGTCAACATTTGCCTAAACTAAGTTAGGTCCATCATGTTTGGAGCTTATGGTGGTACATCATTCCTAGGTAGTTTCAATGGATTAAGAGGTGGTACTACTTTCTCAGGTCGACCATTTCCATTTTTATTTGCTTCCTTTACCATAATTAGATTCACAATCACTAACTATTAAGCTTGCACTTATAGTATGTGTATGGGAAGTTAGTATATGATCTAAGTAACTCACATTCACATATAGATCAATTATTCCCTATATATGTAATATACAACTATAAATTCCTTGACAAGGATTTCTACTAATACAAGACCTATAATATTTCATCCAAGTGCATAAAATAATGGTATTCATACATCACTTGTTACACATCCCATAATGTGATCAAATACATCTATACATCATGAGCTCATATAAATTTCACCTACAACATTTTATCATCATTTTGCTTCATTCCCTATAATCACCACTCATGCTTATATCTCATACAAATATTGGGAAATAAAGGTATGCTGCACTCTTTCATAATTATATTTACTTTATATTAGTACATAAGATAATTAGAACTTTTCGTTCAAAAGATTACATATCTGATCACCTATTTACATTACTTTTATCTATATAAAAGTCTATTTACATATTTTACGTTCTTAGTAACCAAAACATCAAAAGTACAAAGGTTACATTTAAAAGGTCAAAAATACATTAAAAGTTGCTATGAGACCTTAATACATAAAAAACAAGTAGGTTAGATGATATCAAAAGCCCTAAACATGTCGTACCACTATCTTTTAACTCTTTTAGTTACTTGAGTCTTCTAAAGCTGTTACATCTTCTAGGGGAAACTAGTCATCCTCTCCATTTTCTCCAAAATCTGAACTTCTTACCACTACTACAGGGCTGTTTAGTATCACAACTACTTCCTGCACTTCACTCCTACTATCTTATGCTTCACCTTCAGGAACATCTTCTACTTCGGCCTCTACCTCAAACTCCTCTTCTGGATCCTCCTCAAGATCTTCATCATCATCAAACCTTGCATTTGGCTAAGCACTCTAGGGTGGATTCTCAAGTGGCATTATAGGGGTTTTAGGTTCCTAAGATTGTAATGGTACTTCTATACGTACAGTCTCAACTATAGAATATATAGGAAACCAATCAACCACATTAGGGGGGTAACTTTTAGGGATATATGGGATGCCTAAGGGTACTTAATCAAAGCCTGAGGGTAATTCTTATCTACCTCTTATATATCAGGAAAATATAATACATGAATCATTGTAGATAAAATCCCTTTTTCTTACAAATACTTCTTCTCATAGGTAGCTATGGTAATATACTCATTATATGTAGGCCCTAATTCATCCCTTATTATCTTCCATTCATCTTGCATACTAGAAGACATTCTATGCTTATAATTATCAATGATCTCATCAATGGTATAAAATACCCTCCAATAAGCCATATCTAGTAATAACTTCTACATCCAAATCATATATTTGATAAGTGTTTCATCACCTTTCCATTCAAAATGCCACCATGCATGTATAAGACTATTCTTACGGATCTGAAAACAATTAAGTTAGAAGTTAGTTTATGTCATACAGTACTTACCATTATTACTTAATAACCTTTTTACATACATAAATTATATATATAATCTTATAAATTTAAGTATTTTATATCCCATTATTAACCCTACTGTTAGTGAGCCTAATGTCTATCCATTTTAATTAAATGCTTTAAAGTTTAGTTTTTTTAGAATTATGCTCTGATATCAACTCAAATCTGTCATGCCCTCAATTAGAGAAGTCCTAATAGTCCTGCCATGTAAACTAACTTATGATGGAAGATGACTTCATAGTTGTTATCATAGATATAATCTACATAAGGTAAACACAACTCAACTAGCTTGAAGTATCTAGTCTGACACTTGTTAATAATTAAACCTGTGATATAGCTTTGCAAAACACCTGTTTAAGACAACCTATTGTTCTATAATAAAACAATGCTTATATAAGCATTTCATATATTGAGTTATAATTTATTCTAAGAGTTTATAAAAACCACAAGTCTTGTAGTTTATTTACAATTAGGTAGGAAACTGGTGGGCATCTAAGGGATTCCCAATTAATTTCCTCAAAACAACTAAAAAGTCAAAAAGCCTAGATTTAGTGGATTCTCCTTTCCTTACTTTCCCAGCCAACTGCACACTAACTTGGGGGTAGTGATATCTATATATGGACTAGGTCAACCTAGGTTAGATTCAAATCCAAGCTCAAGTCTAACGTTCCTTTATTTAAATTAAAAATCTATCCTATTTAAATTACCTAAAAATTTTTATTATTTTAAATTCCCTAGTTTTTCAAATCTTCCTACTTTTTGTGACTTTCCCAATTTCTCACATATTTTTCTAAATTTTTCCATTCTTTCTAAATTTCTTATTTTTTTGTACTTTTTCCCATTTTCTTATGTATTTCCTAAAATTCATATTTTTAGGTTTTCTTATTTTTCCATTTTTTGTATTTTTTCTTAAATCTCTTATATTTGGGATTTTCATAAATTTCTTTTTTTTTTTTGAATTTTTTACTAATTTATGACCCTTTAACCTATTCTAAAAATAAAAGGGGGGGGGGGGGAAATTAGGTGTCTCCAAACACATTCCATTCACATCACGAATTCACTTACGACCTACCATCAACCATTCTCCATCACCCATCTTCTTTCCCACTTGTTATGCAACCACACAAGCTAAGATGAAGCACATAATGAATGCCTATTATTGACTTCCACCCCAAATCAATGACCTACTTTACCCAACCAACATCAGCCCCCTCACATGCCCAATCATACGACCCTTCATGGTCAGCAAGCACTAACCAACATCATCCTCCTGCTTGACCCAAACTCTATTCAGTTAACAACATATGTTGCACAACCTAAACAGCAGCGATATAGCAGTAACCAGCACCATTGGACTACTCTATGCAGTGTATACACCCATCTTCATCCACCTAAACCTATCAAAAAACACATACATCTTCAATTGCCTATGACAAACCTTAATTGTCCCATCAACACGTAAACTCAACAACATACCAACCACCCTTCCACTCGCATTCCCATCTACTGTTGTCAACACGCAAGAACTACATAAACTTGGATTGTCCTCTTGTCATCAATTTAGAGCTAAACACATAAAACCCAAGCTAATGTGCATATACATACACTAGAAACAATAGATGACACAAATGCCAACCTACTCACGATAGCAATGGTACTCAACCACCATACTCGACGTGACCCATGCGAGACCTAAACACATAACACAATCACATGCTAATTTGAATCACCTCATGTGGCAACCAAATGTTGAGGCGTTAGGGCTAAATTTAGTTTTGATAATCACTTCCTCATAGAAGTGTGATAACTTGTAAGTATTGGTGCTTTAAATGCTCCATTTGATGAAAGGTAGAAGTTGGTGTTGAAGACTAGGATCCAATCTAACCCTAATTCCTTCATATTCGACCATCTTGACCTGTGCACCCGTCTTGGTTTTGACTCGACCCATGTATAGTTAGGTGGTTTTTTTTTTCTTTCTTTATTTATTAATTTATTTGGTCATTTTAGTTAATATTGTTAGCTCTTTTATTAATTCATTTTTACTGACTTCATCTTTTTGTTAATGTAGGCCTTTAGTTTTAATTAATATTGTTTTTTATTTAGTTAATAGTTTTATTTTACTAATCTTTTTCTTTTTAGTGTAGGTTTTTGGTTTAGTTTTTTAATAGAGTAGTTCATATATAAATTACATTTATGTCTTGTTTTTATTAAAATCATAGAAAAAAATTTCATTTTTTATGGAAATTGCATTTTTTGTAGAAATCGCGTCTTTTTCATAAAAATTGCATTTTTAGATATAGTTGCATATTTTTCCAAGATTTATATCTTTAATGAAAATATATATTTAAATTGTGTATCTTAGTAGATTTGCATAAATCTTGTATTTTAGGGTTTTTCTAGAAAAATAAAATTTTAACACATTGTCATTTTTTTTTTAAATAACAAAAATCTTAGTTGAAGTTTTTTCAAAAGATTTGGTCAATTAGGTTTAACTTTTTAGAATAAAGTTAGATCTTTTTAGGTTTTTTAAAAAATAAGAATAAATTGTGAAAGAATGTATATTTAGCTCAATTTTCAAATTAAAAAGAATTAAGCCACTACTTTTTTTTCTAAAAAATAGTACTATGTTAGTTTGATCCTAACTAATAAGCATATATACACCTCCAAGGTAAACATAAAAAAAAAAAAAAAATCTTTGAAAAATTTGTAATAAAAACTCCTTTTTTTGAATTTTTACATTTTTTGTATGTTTTCATATTTTGAGAAGAAATTCCAAAAAATAAAGGCCCATTAGTTAGTTTGTTAAATTTTTACGTAGTTACTTTTGTTTTAATAGTTTAGCCCTCGAATTTAGATTTTTTGGCTAAATTTTCTAAAAAATTAATTTTTTAGAAAATCTGTAGACTAATGGCTAAATTAGTGTTTTCCTACCTGAAAACCCTAATTTGATTTTTTTACTAATTTTATTGGTTGGCGACTCTAAATTATTTTTTGTAATATATTTTTTAAAAACATTTTTTCAAAGAAAAATATTTTTCCTTAATTTGATGTCGAATAATTTATATTAAGTAGGTTGGGTTTAGGAAAGGCTAAATTAAGAAAAATCAAAATAGGGCTTGACATTATGAAATGGGAGTTTATTGAGATTATTTGTACTAGTGGTTATTGATGTTAAATTTTGATATATCCACGTATGGTTTAGAGCTTGATGTGTTAATAGAGGACTAAAGACGTGATGATCTATGGCATTCAAAGTTCTGGGGCATTATAGTGCTTGTTTAGGTAGAGTCTAAATTGGCCTTGTTAGCCAGCTTCCTCCATTCCAAAATGGTGGTCCTAGTGGCTAATTTTGTCTATTCAGGTATGTCTTCCTAGTTTGGTAACTATGCTTATTTATGAAGTCTTTATCCAAATGTAGTCTTAATGATTATTTTCGTCAATTTCAAGATTTTTATAAAGGGACACTTTCCCCAATGTTTGTCCAAAATTTCTTATAGTTAGCTTTGCCAACTCAATGGACTTAGTCTCTAGTATACGGTTTCGATAACCCTAATGGCTTGATCTTTTCTCTTAAGTCAACCTTAGATTCTGTTTGACTCAATACGTTCACCTCAATGGCTAAGGCTATGCAAATCCATGAGGGAACCTTATCCATGCAAGATGGCACCCCTTGAAAGGCTTTGTCTATCCAAGATAGACTAGGGGACCTCATTCATTGTAAAACTTCATTCAAAACAAATTTTATTATAATTTCAAAATTCTAGCCTTAATGTTTAATTGAGGAGATTCAATCCCTCTTTTCTTGGAATTAATTTGTAATGTTAGTTTTTCTAAATTTAGGATTTCATCCCAATCTTCAATCTAGAGAATACAATCCTAAATAGTTCTTGTTTGAGAAAAATTCTATAAAAGGAGACTTTTTCATAAAAGTTGAGATTTGATTTAATTGATAACTAGTTAAAAATTTTTCAATATCATAGCTAGGCTTTATCCATATAAGACAAATTAGGAGACTCCATCCATATAGACGAACTGAGAGACTCCATCCATACAAGATGAATCCTACAATTAGCTTTACCCATCCAATATAAACTAAGGACCCCCATCCAATCAAGATGATCCCTGTGGTAGGTTTCGTCTAGTTAAGATAAACCAAGGAACTTTGTCCACTTAAGAAGGCAGCATATAAAATTTTGTTTGATTGCTCACTTAAAGGCAATGCCCTGTTTCAATTTGACATGTTTTGTCCATTTAAGATAGTTTTCACCACCTTTTAAGTAATTTCATCCCTTTTATGAAATCTATTAAGCACCTTTCTCCATCTATTCAAGACGGTAACATATAAAATTTCAATTGTCTACCTTTTAGGATAATGCCTTGTTTCATTCTATTAGGTTATGTCCATTCTAGATAGTTTTCACCACATTTAAGCAATTTCATCTCGTTTTGAAATCTATCAAGCACCTTTTTCTATCCTTATAAGAAAATATCATTTTAGGGTTAGCTATAATAGATTTCCTCATTTGATTATCTCCTTTAAGGTTTTAGTCAGTTCTTAAAGCGTTATCCTTGGTATCCTTTAAGGTTTTAGCTATTTCCTAAAGCACTACCCCTTTCTTCAATATTTTCTAAGGCTTTAGCCTACTTGTTGGAGTCTATTCTAATTTGAAAAATGTTTGGATCACCTACCCTTAAGAGCATCATCTTGTTTCTACTTCTCCTTATTGATCTTTTCTCTTTCAGTTGCATTGAGCATATACCCGCTTAGTATAAGTCTACTCTTAGAGCACATTAGGTTTTCTTATCTTGATTATTCTCTATACTTTAGGGTATAAACTTGCTCTAAGAGCATGCACACTTGGTTCTTCTCCAATTTCTTTGCTAGGGAGTAATAAGTACACTACCCTTTTAAAGATGCTCTACTCATAGAGCACTATCTCTTTTTCATTCTCCATTTTTCACCTTTCACAAATCCTTAAAGGATTAAGTTTATGA
This sequence comes from Lumnitzera littorea, assembly GCA_024138015.1. Lineage (NCBI taxonomy): Eukaryota > Viridiplantae > Streptophyta > Magnoliopsida > Myrtales > Combretaceae > Lumnitzera > Lumnitzera littorea. The sequence goes on along the minus strand of JAMXBB010000007.1, from coordinate 48,453,517 downwards.
TAGCTAACTAACCATAGCATTGTTAAGTCATTCCCTAAGGCAAAAATTGTATCTCTATTGTCCTTATGATGTAGTTATCTTTAGTGTCGGAAGGAGGGGCAACTATGGGTACTCTATTTTTGCCCTCTATAGTTTTGAGGAATTTTTAAGAATAAAGAAGAGGGTCTAAATTGAAAAATAATAAAAATAGAAAACTCAAAAATATACAAAAAAGTTGAAAATGAACAAAAAATACCAAAAAAATTAGAAAAATAGGGTTTTTAGGCATTAGGTCATTCTCATGGTCATTAAGTCACTTGGAGGGGGTTGTTTCATTTTTAGGATCAACTAAACTCAAAATGAATGCATGCAATTTAATAGTTCTAAGCTATATTTTAGAATATTAATTTTTTCTAGAAATTTATCTTTGGATCATGGTAGATGCTAAATATTTTTTGTTTGCAAAAATGAAATTACTAAGTTAATTGTTGATTCAAACGATGTCTTGATTGGAAATAAAATTGGTTGATTTATGGAAAAAGCAACTTTTTAAATAATCATACGATTAACGAGATGGAGCTCATAAAACTGTTAAATTAGGTTCAATTTGAAAATTAATTTTAACATATGTATATTAGACTTGCTTGTAGAAGGCTTGGCATCTTTGTTTAAGTAGAAAATCAATCTAATTGGGCTTGAATGAACTTCCTTTATTTAAGGCTAGTTCAAGCCAATTATTAGCTTAAATAAATTTAACTTGTAATAAATGTAATGGCATCGCCTAATAGTGTGATGGTACGGAACATACATGCACTCAAAGAAGAATCGAGTTCAAGTCTCCTGGATGGCTCTTTATGCCATTTATTTTATTTTCTTGACTAATGGTTCCACATGTTAGGCTTTCATTAGCTGACATTAGTACTTGCCTTCTTTTCTCACCGTTTCCCTCCATTTCTTGTGTGATACATGCTTGGACAACTCATTTCTATCTCCTTTTGATCCATTTTCTTCTTATTTTCACTATATCAGTAGTGAAATCGGAAGTACACTTGAAGAACTATGGATTGGTGCCAAAAACACATCCCTATATGATCAGTAAGTTAATCGAAATGGCATTTGAAATTTGAAAAAAAAAAATTGAAATACATGGATTTTGCTCAATTCACAAAGTCTCATTAAAAATCAAAGCTTATAACCGGTGCTTTTAGTAAGATTGAAGATCCATAACTACAATTTTATTATTCATTTCACCTAAATCAACATGCATTATAATGAATTTGCATTCAAGTTCGTTAAATGCCCATTAATTCAAAAAACATTAATTGATTCAATTTTTGGACTTTCCAAGATTGTTTAACTTTGAAAAATATAAAACGGACCTTGGAGAAGCCATTTTGACATCAAACATCACTCAAGAACACTTCTTAAGCTTTCTATCACTAGGTTGCTTGACTCGAAGCCCATTTTCTCTCTCTAAACTTTCTCTCTTCTTGGCCATTATCGAAGGTTGCTATTGTTACCAAAAGATTCCCTAACTTGAAGGCTTTTAATAGCCATTGCCCCATGCTTTGAAAACCTCGTAGCCCTACGAATTGAACACCTAAGGTTTGAGCTCGTGGCTACCCCTTGAACTAACACCAGCCACCACTCTTTTGTTTACACCACCACCGATAAGTTTGCTATACCCAAATAACCTGGTGCAACCCCTTTTCGAGCTTCAACAACCACTACACATCTTTTTTCTCTTTTTACCACGCATTACCAAACTTCGATTACCCTTAAAACCACTACCTTAGATCGCCATACTACCACATAACATCCTTTCACCTATAAAAACCTCATAAAATTCCCTTCACCCTCTCAAAATTCTAGCTATTGTTGCTTGAGTGAAGCCCATGTAGTCGTTGTTTCTCTCTCCAACCGTTACCTAAATTGAGGTTTGAACTCAACCCATTTTTAACCTAAATCCATGCCTTACCCAATCTTGACCCATGACTCATCTAAGTTGGTTTCCTTATTTTCTTTTTCTTTTTCCAATTACTTTGTTTATTTTGTTTACTTAGATTTTTATTGCAAAAATTTAAAAAAAAGAAAGAAATCTTCTCTTTTTACAAAATTTAGGTAATTTAGCATTGCTAAAAAAAAATAATCTTTTCTTTCTTCACAAATTTAGGATAATTTCTTTTGAAAAAAAAAATTCTTTAGTATAATTTATCATCTTTTAAGTAAATTCTTTTCTAACACTTAGAAAAAAAATTTACCAAAAAAAACAAGAATAAATGAATTTCTTTTCTTCAAATTTGAATTCATTTATGGTTTTCAAAAGCAAACCACTCAAGGATTAGGACCTTTTTCTAGACTTTTCTTAAAATAAATCTAATAAATTTAAAACATCAATTTGACCATTTTAAAAAATAAAATAAACTACACTCTCAAAATTTTTTAAAATCAATTTATTGGAAATTTTATCCCTATTAAAGGGTATAGAGGCACTTGTAAGGTGACTTAAAGTACAAAAATATTTTTTTCTTTGTTAACATCTTTTTTCTTTTTTCGTTTGTAAGTTTATTTCAAAATAAATGGGTATTTCAAAGGATAAAATTTAAACTTGGAAGGTTAAGGTGGTAACCGTTTAGGTTTTAATAGATTAGCTCTTAGACTCAAATTCTCTAGTTTTCTTCAAAAAACTCGTTCTTTAAAAATGATTTTCTCATAGATCAATAGCTAAGTTATAATTAATTAACCTAATTGGTTCTATCTTAACTTTATTCTAACACTTGTCAAGTGGTGATTTCAATATTTTTAAAATTTATTAAAATACCAAAATTTCCTTAATTTTTAGTTGAGGACAAATATTAAATGAGTTATGATTTAACATTAATTGAGTTAAGAAAAATAAAATCGAAAAATCAAGCTTGATAAGGCCATTCTTTGTCTTTTGTGCACAGAATGAATTTAGAAATAATGTAGCGAAGGTTGATTTACATAAATGTTTGGAACAAGTCAATCCCTCTAAAGATGTTATTCTTTATGTAGTGAGTTGCTCGATCTTTTGTCCCTATAGAAGACAAGCAACATGTGTAGGGTAGAGCTCTTGGTTCACAATGTGTTTGCTAAATAAAAGAATGTGAAATAGTTGTTCACGTTTTCCTTCTATGTGAGTCTGCTAAGGATGTTTGTATGCAGCTCTCTTCATGTTTTGGTATTTTTCATCTTTTAAACATTTCCTCCATAGATATCTTACTAAAATTTTGGAAAAATAAATCTTGAATTATCATTAATCATATTAAAATGTTTTCTCCTAAAATAACACTTTGGCATCAATAGGGTGAAAGAAACAATAGAAAACATAGAAACACTCATAGGCCTCCCAAAATTCTACTTAACCACATTATTAATGGTCTTCTAAATCTAGAGCAAGCTAATCTACTCTCTGCTAGCCAAGCTAGGTATGATGAGGACTTCCTTACTTCTATTATTAAACATCCTAAGAGAAAGGTCCATTCTTTTTCATGGAAATGCCCAAAGAAGGTTATGCCAAGTTAATCTTGATGGCAATTTAGGTTAAGACAAAGGTAAAGGTGGTAGTTTTCTTAGGGATTCCAATGGAAATCTTATCAATTTTCATGGATCTCTTGTGAACTATGCTTCAATTGGTTCTATTGAATTGATGGCTTTGGTCAAGGGACTTGAATATTGTAGGCAATTCAACTTCACTAAACTAGTCGTTGAAGTAGATCCTAACGTAGTGTCCTGGTGGTTATCAACAAAAAATTATCACGGGGGATATTTGGAATGATATTTCTTAGGTAAACACTTTACTAAAAGAGATCCATGGCTAGGTTGGTCACATCTAAAGAGAGAAATTCAATGGACAACTTGTTCTATAAAAAATCTAAAGAGAGTCAATCAAACTTCTTTTAATTGAATACAACATAGCTAAACATAGGGGTTAAGAAGATTCTGATAAAGCATAACATTTGACATGGAATCTTTAGGATTATTTCTTGTTAATTTTATGTATCCTATCTTATATCTTATGTCCTTTAATTGTATGCTTTTGAATTGGTTTCTGTATTGAGTAGTGCTCACTTTCTATTTTATTTTCTATAGATTTTTCTTATGAGGGGAGTAGTACTCCCTTATTTATGTTTTTGCATGGTAATAGGTGCTATGTAATTTAAAGAGGTCAAGTCCATATCTCTCTCTCTTCTTGTACTATGTTTTATATTAATAAAATTTAAGGCTAGCATCAAATCCAAACACTAAAAGCCCGCAACCTAAACCCCAAATCCTAATTGCTAAAATTAAACCCAAAACCAAGCCCATAGCCCTCTAACCTAAAGCCTTAAAACCATAAATCCTAATCGTAAACCCTATCACAAATGCCAAATCGTAAACTAAAAACCTAAGACCTTAAATCTAAAAAATCCAAACCCTAAACATTAAACATAGGCCTCAAACCCCAAACTCAATCTCCAAAGCCTAAACCTAAAACTCAATCTTGAAAAACCAAATAGAAACCCCAAAATCTTAACACTAAATTCTAAATCTTAAACCTCAAACCCTAACCCTTATCCCAAACTCTAAACACTAACTCTTAGAAGTAAACCCTAAGCCCTAAACCTCAATTTCTAAACCTTAAATCCTATCATAAGTGCCAAAAGGTAAATCATAAGTCCTAAAGATTAAACTCTAAACCTAAACCTCAAACTCAATCCCCCAAACCTAAACCCCAAATTCAAAAACCCAAATATTAGACCTTAAACCCTAAACACATACCTAAGCCTAAAATGCCAAATCCTAACACAAATCCAAACTACAAAACCTAACTTTTAGATAATAACTTTAAATCCTAAACCTTAAATGCTAAACCATAAACCCTAAGACTTAAGCCTTAAGCCATAAATCTTAGACACCAAACTGTAAATCATAAACCCCAAACTCTAAATTGTAGACCTCAAACCCCACACCCTAAATCATAAAACCTATACACTAACCCAATCCCCTAACTTAATCTTAGAAATACGAGCCTCAAACTTAGTTGCAAAACACTAAAAGCAAAAGCTAAAGACCTAAACCCTAAATTCCAAATTTTAAATCTCAAACCTTAAACTCTAAGCCCCAAACCCTAAAACCTATTGTTGAGCCTAAATTTTTGGTTTTTCATTTTGCTTGACTTGGTTTAAACTAAACCCTATACTCATTTAATTTAAACTCTCAACTAATTTTAAAGAAAACCAAGTTTCTTTATTTTTAAAAAACTTTGGAGTCACCACTCAGTAATGTTGGGAAAGGTGATGAAATTAGAATTAATTAGGTAAATTGGTTCTAATTTAGCTACTACCTTGTATTTTTGAAAATCCTTTGAAAAAATTTTTAAGAAACTAGAGATCATGAATTAAGGGGTTATCCTATTATACCCAATATGAGCACCACTACAATTGTTCGAATTCAACTTTATTTTCAAACCTACCTTTTTATCACAAAATAAATCTAATTTACAATAAAATAGAAGATGAAAACAATAGAATTTATTTATATACAAAAAAGGGACAAAAATTTCATATTTTAAGTAGCCTTGAAAGTGTCTACATACTCACTACTCGAAATCAGACTTTGTTGTTCATTCCAAAAACATTAAATGTGTTGGTTTCTTTTTCTTTTGAAAATGACTGAGTATACATTTTTAAACATTTAAATTTCATTTAAGAAAATTTTACAAGAGGGTCTTAATTTTGGGGTTTTATTGTTGAAAATCCTACAAGTGCCTTACTTTTATTAAAAAGGGTTTATTAATTTTTATTTTGAAAATAAAAAAAAAATATTTCTAAGTGACAAAAATTCTTTATTTTTTTATTTTTCTATGTATTTAAAATATTTTATTTATATACATTATGAAAATAAAAACTTTTGAAAATACTTTACAAAATAGAAAGAAAAGGAAAACATTTAAAAAGGAAAACAAACCCCTTTTCTTGTCTTGTTTTTTTTTTAAATATTTTTTTAGTGAGAAAATAAATTTACACAAAAAATAAAATAAAATAAATAATAAATAAAGGAAAAGAGCAAGGCTGAACCAAGGAATTTAAATGTGGGTAGGACTTGGTTATGGAGTGTGTTTTGGGTTAGATCTTCGAGTCATAGGTTGGTTATCACTTGCGTAGTGCGTAATTAAGGTTGAAGAAGGTTAATGGTGGCAAATGGCTTGCTAGGGGCATCTTTGGGTGACCATTCAAGTAGGAAACACTAACTTTATGAAAATCACATTAAAGATAGCATGCTTTACATAAGTGCGACCATGCTTGGTAGCCGTTTGGGCAATTGTTAGAAAATGTCCAAAGGTAGTGGTGTAGGTTACCTTACATGGAGGTTACCAGAGGTGCATGAGTGAAGTCGACAAGAGTTTTTAGGGTTGCAAAGTCAAGCTATAGGGGTAGTTTAATCCTAGGTACAACAAAGATGATAGTTCATATGGTGGGTCATGGTGGCCAAATAGGGTCTAATGATTGAAATCCTTGGGGACGAAATTGAAGTGCAAGTTTGGGTTTTTGTGAATTTAGATGACTCTAAAGAATCATTTTCAACCACTATTGTGTTTTGATATTGAGTGTGGAGAGAGAACTTCTAGAGAGAAGATTGAATTACGCAAGTTAGGATTTCAGAGTGAGAAAAATCAAAATTGATTTTTACTGGAGCGTTTCAAATGTCGATTCATGTTAGTAGACGAAGATTTGGCTCCTATTTATATTATTCAAAGCTTGATTTTGCTTGGTAGGTCATGAAAACATATTAAATTCAAAGAATCCAATGAACGGTTCTTTTATCAAACTTTAATTCGATCTCATTGAATTTTGATTCAATTTAGTTGAGACAAATGGTCAAAACATGTTCATCATATTAGGTTCTTACATGAAATATCTATATGAAGCTTTGATTATCAATGAACGAGCATAAATCATGCTTAGTGCATTTAATTTCTTTTTTATTTTCAAACTCCATTTTGACCTCTCCAATGGCTATGAATGGAGGGGTCTAAGCTAGGAACATGAAGGAAAGGGAACAAAAGTTTGAGAAAGTGATGGGAAAAATTCATGTTAGCCTATTAAAGGCTAACACATGGCAAGGAGAGATGCAAAAAAATAAAAGGTTCATTCTACCTTGCGTTAGTTTCAAACCCAAGACCTACGTTTCACTTTAATGCTAAGACTAAGTGTAGCACTAGATGGGCCGTTAGCTTGTACCCTAATTTGTAATGCAAATAAATTGCATTTAAGATTTAAGGTAACCTAAATTTGTTTTTTATAAAACAAAACTACCTAAATAAAGTTAAATAAATCTAAACTTAATGATCCCAAACACAACTCTAGATTCTTATTTTTCCTAAAATAACTTATTTTCTTAAAATAAATTATTTTCCTAAAAAATTCTATTTTCCTAATTCTATTGTATATTTTCGGTGTTTCAATTTTTTTAAATTTTATATTTTTTCTCTTCATTTTTAATTTTCTATTTTTCTTGTATTTTTGAACTAAGACTCTTTTTTCCTTATTTTAAAAAGAAGAAAAACTAAAACCATAAGGAGGGGAAAAATGAGATATCTATAACTGCCCCTCTTTCCAGTGAAATTTGAGTAAAACTTTGCCATAAAGGCAAAAAGTGACACCATAGTTGCCATGGGGATAAACTTGCTTAGAGTAGCGCTAGAAGTAACTAGCTATCCTAAGCTTAATTCAATTGGGATTTGGTGAACAATGGAAGGTATTTTAAAAGAGAAATAAGGTGCTCTAAGAGTTGGTAGAGACACAAGAGTAGGGTTTTTCAAAAATGCATAGAGCCCTTGGAGTTGGCTATAATCCTATAGGAGTTAGAAAAAGGGGTAGTACTCTAAGAACTAACTAAGGCCGTAAAAGGTTCTTGAAAGAGAGGTAGCGCTATAAGAGTTAGCTAAAGCCCTAAAAAGTTTAGAGAAAAAGGGTAGCACTTTATGAGGTAGCTAAATCTCTAAAAGGTTCTTGATAGAGGGATAGCGCTCTAAGAGTTGACTAAAGCCTAAAAAAGTTAAGAGAAAAGGGGTGGTGCTCTATAAGTTGATTAAAGCCTTAAAAGGTTCTTGAAAGAAGGTTAGCGCTCTAAGAGTCGGCTAAATAATGAGAGAGTCACTAAAAGAGTAGTAACCTCGAATGAAAAATTGATTGAAAACCTGGTCTTGCTCCTTTGAGCTAACTAACCTAGATGGGAGTACCTCTAGGAGATTAGCAACCTTAATTAAGAAATTGATTTGTAACCTGTTCGTACTCCTTTAAGTTGACTAATCTAAGCAGAAGCGTTTTTAGGGGACTAGTAAACTTAAAGGACAAATTAATTTGAAACCCAATAGTGCTTTTCCAAGTTAACTAACATAAGCGAGAGTATTACTAGGGGACTAGTAACCTTAAATGAGAAATTGATTTGAAAACTAGTAGTACTTTTTTAAGTTATCTAACTTAGGTGAGAGTGTCTTTAGGGAATTTGCAACCCTAAATGAGAAATTGAGTTAAAACCTAATAATACTTTTCTAAGTTGACTAATTTAGGTAGGAGTATCTTTAAGAGACTAGCGATCTTAAATGATTTTTGATATGAAACTTGGTAGTGCTTTTTTAAGTTGACTAACAAAGGCTATAAGTGAGTAGACTCGAACTGACCTAAATCGAGCTTTTAAGGACTTAAGCTTAGCTTGTTTAAAATTTATCAAGCTCAAGCTTAAGCAGAGGTTTTTATTAGGCCTAAAATTGAGATTGGAGTTTAGCTCGTTTAGGTAAACAAGCTTTTTCTTAAGTTTAAGCTTGGCTCATTTACAAATTGAGCTTTACTTGAGTTGAGCCGATCTTGAGCTTACTCACAAATCTATGAATAAAAAATGAAGAATTATATAAATAAACAGATTAATGAATAGTAAATAAGGATTATATTGTATATTATATATTATCTTTAATAATCTTTAATCTGTTTATATATAAAAGGCTTGTTTACCTAAACGAGCTAAACTCCAATCTCAATTTTAGGCCTAATAAAAACCTCTGCTTAAGCTTGAGCTTGATAAATTTTAAACAAGCTAAGCTTAAGTCCTTAAAAGCTCGATTTAGGTCAGTTCGAGTCTACTCACTTATAGCCTTTGTTAGTCAACTTAAAAAAGCACTACCAAGTTTCATATCAAAAATCATTTAAGATCGCTAGTCTCTTAAAGATACTCCTACCTAAATTAGTCAACTTAGAAAAGTATTATTAGGTTTTAACTCAATTTCTCATTTAGGGTTGCAAATTCCCTAAAGACACTCTCACCTAAGTTAGATAACTTAAAAAAGTACTACTAGTTTTCAAATCAATTTCTCATTTAAGGTTACTAGTCCCCTAGTAATACTCTCGCTTATGTTAGTTAACTTGGAAAAGCACTATTGGGTTTCAAATTAATTTGTCCTTTAAGTTTACTAGTCCCCTAAAAACGCTTCTGCTTAGATTAGTCAACTTAAAGGAGTACGAACAGGTTACAAATCAATTTCTTAATTAAGGTTGCTAATCTCCTAGAGGTACTCCCATCTAGGTTAGTTAGCTCAAAGGAGCAAGACCAGGTTTTCAATCAATTTTTCATTCGAGGTTACTACTCTTTTAGTGACTCTCTCATTATTTAGCCGACTCTTAGAGCGCTAACCTTCTTTCAAGAACCTTTTAAGGCTTTAATCAACTTATAGAGCACCACCCCTTTTCTCTTAACTTTTTTAGGCTTTAGTCAACTCTTAGAGCGCTATCCCTCTATCAAGAACCTTTTAGAGATTTAGCTACCTCATAAAGTGCTACCCTTTTTCTCTAAACTTTTTAGGGCTTTAGCTAACTCTTATAGCGCTACCTCTCTTTCAAGAACCTTTTACGGCCTTAGTTAGTTCTTAGAGTACTACCCCTTTTTCTAACTCCTATAGGATTATAGCCAACTCCAAGGGCTCTATGCATTTTTGAAAAACCCTACTCTTGTGTCTCTACCAACTCTTAGAGCACCTTATTTCTCTTTTAAAATACCTTCCATTGTTCACCAAATCCCAATTGAATTAAGCTTAGGATAGCTAGTTACTTCTAGCGCTACTCTAAGCAAGTTTATCCCCATGGCAACTATGGTGTCACTTTTTGCCTTTATGGCAAAGTTTTACTCAAATTTCACTGGAAAGAGGGGCAGTTATAGATATCTCATTTTTCCCCTCCTTATGGTTTTAGTTTTTCTTCTTTTTAAAATAAGGAAAAAAGAGTCTTAGTTCAAAAATACAAGAAAAATAGAAAATTAAAAATGAAGAGAAAAAATATAAAATTTAAAAAAATTGAAACACCGAAAATATACAATAGAATTAGGAAAATAGAATTTTTTAGGAAAATAATTTATTTTAAGAAAATAAGTTATTTTAGGAAAAATAAGAATCTAGAGTTGTGTTTGGGATCATTAAGTTTAGATTTATTTAACTTTATTTAGGTAGTTTTGTTTTATAAAAAACAAATTTAGGTTACCTTAAATCTTAAATGCAATTTATTTGCATTACAAATTAGGGTACAAGCTAACGGCCCATCTAGTGCTACACTTAGTCTTAGCATTAAAGTGAAACGTAGGTCTTGGGTTTGAAACTAACGCAAGGTAGAATGAACCTTTTATTTTTTTGCATCTCTCCTTGCCATGTGTTAGCCTTTAATAGGCTAACATGAATTTTTCCCATCACTTTCTCAAACTTTTGTTCCCTTTCCTTCATGTTCCTAGCTTAGACCCCTCCATTCATAGCCATTGGAGAGGTCAAAATGGAGTTTGAAAATAAAAAAGAAATTAAATGCACTAAGCATGATTTATGCTCGTTCATTGATAATCAAAGCTTCATATAGATATTTCATGTAAGAACCTAATATGATGAACATGTTTTGACCATTTGTCTCAACTAAATTGAATCAAAATTCAATGAGATCGAATTAAAGTTTGATAAAAGAACCGTTCATTGGATTCTTTGAATTTAATATGTTTTCATGACCTACCAAGCAAAATCAAGCTTTGAATAATATAAATAGGAGCCAAATCTTCGTCTACTAACATGAATCGACATTTGAAACGCTCCAGTAAAAATCAATTTTGATTTTTCTCACTCTGAAATCCTAACTTGCGTAATTCAATCTTCTCTCTAGAAGTTCTCTCTCCACACTCAATATCAAAACACAATAGTGGTTGAAAATGATTCTTTAGAGTCATCTAAATTCACAAAAACCCAAACTTGCACTTCAATTTCGTCCCCAAGGATTTCAATCATTAGACCCTATTTGGCCACCATGACCCACCATATGAACTATCATCTTTGTTGTACCTAGGATTAAACTACCCCTATAGCTTGACTTTGCAACCCTAAAAACTCTTGTCGACTTCACTCATGCACCTCTGGTAACCTCCATGTAAGGTAACCTACACCACTACCTTTGGACATTTTCTAACAATTGCCCAAACGGCTACCAAGCATGGTCGCACTTATGTAAAGCATGCTATCTTTAATGTGATTTTCATAAAGTTAGTGTTTCCTACTTGAATGGTCACCCAAAGATGCCCCTAGCAAGCCATTTGCCACCATTAACCTTCTTCAACCTTAATTACGCACTACGCAAGTGATAACCAACCTATGACTCGAAGATCTAACCCAAAACACACTCCATAACCAAGTCCTACCCACATTTAAATTCCTTGGTTCAGCCTTGCTCTTTTCCTTTATTTATTATTTATTTTATTTTATTTTTTGTGTAAATTTATTTTCTCACTAAAAAAATATTTAAAAAAAAAACAAGACAAGAAAAGGGGTTTGTTTTCCTTTTTAAATGTTTTCCTTTTCTTTCTATTTTGTAAAGTATTTTCAAAAGTTTTTATTTTCATAATGTATATAAATAAAATATTTTAAATACATAGAAAAATAAAAAAATAAAGAATTTTTGTCACTTAGAAATATTTTTTTTTTATTTTCAAAATAAAAATTAATAAACCCTTTTTAATAAAAGTAAGGCACTTGTAGGATTTTCAACAATAAAACCCCAAAATTAAGACCCTCTTGTAAAATTTTCTTAAATGAAATTTAAATGTTTAAAAATGTATACTCAGTCATTTTCAAAAGAAAAAGAAACCAACACATTTAATGTTTTTGGAATGAACAACAAAGTCTGATTTCGAGTAGTGAGTATGTAGACACTTTCAAGGCTACTTAAAATATGAAATTTTTGTCCCTTTTTTGTATATAAATAAATTCTATTGTTTTCATCTTCTATTTTATTGTAAATTAGATTTATTTTGTGATAAAAAGGTAGGTTTGAAAATAAAGTTGAATTCGAACAATTGTAGTGGTGCTCATATTGGGTATAATAGGATAACCCCTTAATTCATGATCTCTAGTTTCTTAAAAATTTTTTCAAAGGATTTTCAAAAATACAAGGTAGTAGCTAAATTAGAACCAATTTACCTAATTAATTCTAATTTCATCACCTTTCCCAACATTACTGAGTGGTGACTCCAAAGTTTTTTAAAAATAAAGAAACTTGGTTTTCTTTAAAATTAGTTGAGAGTTTAAATTAAATGAGTATAGGGTTTAGTTTAAACCAAGTCAAGCAAAATGAAAAACCAAAAATTTAGGCTCAACAATAGGTTTTAGGGTTTGGGGCTTAGAGTTTAAGGTTTGAGATTTAAAATTTGGAATTTAGGGTTTAGGTCTTTAGCTTTTGCTTTTAGTGTTTTGCAACTAAGTTTGAGGCTCGTATTTCTAAGATTAAGTTAGGGGATTGGGTTAGTGTATAGGTTTTATGATTTAGGGTGTGGGGTTTGAGGTCTACAATTTAGAGTTTGGGGTTTATGATTTACAGTTTGGTGTCTAAGATTTATGGCTTAAGGCTTAAGTCTTAGGGTTTATGGTTTAGCATTTAAGGTTTAGGATTTAAAGTTATTATCTAAAAGTTAGGTTTTGTAGTTTGGATTTGTGTTAGGATTTGGCATTTTAGGCTTAGGTATGTGTTTAGGGTTTAAGGTCTAATATTTGGGTTTTTGAATTTGGGGTTTAGGTTTGGGGGATTGAGTTTGAGGTTTAGGTTTAGAGTTTAATCTTTAGGACTTATGATTTACCTTTTGGCACTTATGATAGGATTTAAGGTTTAGAAATTGAGGTTTAGGGCTTAGGGTTTACTTCTAAGAGTTAGTGTTTAGAGTTTGGGATAAGGGTTAGGGTTTGAGGTTTAAGATTTAGAATTTAGTGTTAAGATTTTGGGGTTTCTATTTGGTTTTTCAAGATTGAGTTTTAGGTTTAGGCTTTGGAGATTGAGTTTGGGGTTTGAGGCCTATGTTTAATGTTTAGGGTTNCTTTAAACCTTTGTTGAGGACCAGTATTAAATGGGTAGGGTTTAACACTGGTCTGTTTAAAGAAGGCTTATTTTATAAAAAACTAAAAGGGTGAAAAACTAAGCTCGATAATGTGTATGTGTAAAATAATAAGTATAAATATTATTGATAATATTTGTATTTTAGTATATATATATACGTATATAGTATGACCATATATGTACATAAGTATATAAAGTATAAATAAGTGTATAATATACTTATACATAATGTATAAATAAGGATAGAATAATTTAATATATAACGTATAGTATATGTATAAACGTACGTATATGAATAGTAACACATATGTAAAAATACGAGTATACTTAAATAGTGTATACAATATACTATAATAATTATTTAATAAATAAAGTAAGATAATAAATATATATAATAATACCGTAATTTGGAGAAAAATTTTAATAATTAAGTAAATTGAAAGATTTGATTAAATATAATCATAAGTATCTATATTTTAATATATAATTATATTGTAAAGTAGAAATTAATGGAAAATTTAGAAAAAAGGTGCAAGCTTGATACGTAGCACTTTCACATGTTGCCACGTCACTATTTAAAATAAAGTAATTAATTTTCGTAATTTATAATAATAATAAATAATTAATTAAGTAGAAAAAAAATAATAAAGTGAAAAAATTTGAATTAGTAACTCTAAAATCTCAAAAATAAGTAAAAATAGGTAATTATAGTAAAATAGGCTTAAAATAAGAAAATTACCAATTATACGATTTAAATAATTATTAAATCGTAAATATACTATAAAAAAGCTTAAATTGATATTTTATAGCTTTTTAAGTTAAATTAATGAATTTTATGATATTTTTATATCACGGTCAAAACTGTAAGTTATAAAGTCCAAAATGGACCTTACTATAAGGAAATACGCTCGAAAACGATCGAAATGGACTATAAGTTCATAAAGATCTGAGCTAAATCAAAAAAGTTATACGCGATTCAATAAAAAGCTCAAATCAACGATTTCACGCAAATCAATAACTAAGTTAAGTAAACAGTACGTATTACAATACTAGTTTAGTTTTAAATTCCTAAACTTACTACTTTTTATATTCTTTATTCTCAAGTGATCTAGACTTTGACCCTAAGCAACCATCAGACTACTATAACTCTTGAGTTGATTATGGCTGAGTGGGTTTTTCCTAATGATTCTATACTTGCTTATGTTTGTAATTGGTGAATATAAATTGTGATTAATAATTGAATATTGTGTGGGGTTGGGTTATGCTTATGTATGATACTGTTTATTGATAGTGAATTTACCTTAAAGTATGATAATGTATTGATTATTGCATAATAGATTCGATAGGAACTGATTATTTGTAACCTTGTTGATCACTAAATAATAAGAACTAATTTTATTCGACTTGAAAGAACTAACTCGAAACACGCATAATCTTACATTGCATAACTAATTTCGACTGTTGCATCACATGAAGGTAACAAAAGGTTATACATGAGTTAATTATTTAATTGTTATAAATTTCATACGATGTACACGTACAATATGACCTTATCTTGGCCCATGTGATCACTAAGCGTTAGAAGCGCCAATCGCTTGACTAAGGGTCGAGTCCAAAGGCCTCCGTTTAGGGGTAAGTGAGAGCTGCGTGAACCTATTCACAATCATATGTAGAACTTGATTTTGATTAAAATTGAGAATGGATATACCATTACATTTTAAATACGAAATACGGAGTTTCGTTGTGATATAAGTTCTAGTATAATACCTAGATCTGACAGTGCCAATGTATCTCTAATCTTGACGTCGGAGGGCATTAAATCTGTGTTGCATGCAGTACCTGGTCACCTGCATGTATTTGTTTGGTATACTGATTGTCATGCATTCATTGAATGTAATTGATGAATAATTTCATTGTTGTATGGTTGAGGAAATTATCTTACTAAACTAGTTAACTTATACCCTTATAATCTTCTTCCATAGGCAGATCTATTCGTGGAGTTGGGCCGTCGCATACTTGAGGTTAGTTGCACATTAGGAGGTTAATGTGGGAGTAAGATGTGATAAGAGTGCACTTATGATAATGTACTTAGATTTCGAATCTTATTATATAATGAGATGATACTAATTTGTATTAAGTACTATTATAAACTTCTTATTCGTAAATTTCTATACAAATATATGTGTTTTATATTTCAATAGCTTGTTATTATTATCATGAAATGATATTGCTTACACCTGCATAACTCTAAGTTGATAGTTATAGTAGTAGCTTTATTTATCGCAATATGGGTTGTCGATTGAGAGGAAAATCAATTTACAGTTCTTTATATAGTACACGGCGATTACTATGACTAGCCCCCTTCAGGTTGTGACAAAAACCCTAAAAATTGGTTGAAAAATGAGAAGGTAACCTATAAGCTAGCTCTAAACCCTAAAGGAAATATATGACGAGACAATGCTTTACAATTGGCTAAAACCTTAAAAACTAGTTGAAAAATGGGAGAGTACCCTATAGGCTAATTTAAAACCCTATAAGATAGGACAATACTCTATGAAATTGTTTAGACCCTAAAAACTTATTGAAAAATGGGAAAGTGCTCTATAAGCTAGGTTAAAACCATAAAGGAAATGTAAGACAGGATAGCACTCTACGAGTTGGATAAGACCTTAAAACTTAGTTGAAAAATGGGAAAGCTCCCTATATATGCTAACATAAAACCCTCTAAGATGGGACAACACTCTATAAATTGGCTAAAACCTTAAAAACTGGTTGAAAAATGGGAAAGTGCCCCATAAGTTAGCTTAAAACCCTAAAGGAAATGTAAGATGGGATGACACTTTATGAGCTGGTTAAGACCCTAAAAATTGGTTGAAAAATAGGAAAGTGCCCTATAGTTTAGCACAAAACCCCAAAGGAAATATATGATGGGATAGTGCTCTACAAGTTGCTTAAGACCCTAAAAATTGGTCAAAAAATGGGAAAGGGCTCTATAGGTTAGCTTAAAACCCTAAAGGAAATGTAAGATGCGCCAATGCTCTACAAGCTGGCAAAGACCTTAAAAATTGGTTGAAAAAGGGAAAGTGTCCTATATGCTAGCTTAAAACTCCAAAGGAGATTGAATAAGCAATAATGGTAGTGTAATCATTTTGGAAAACTTTGTGCTTAGATATTTATAAAAAAAGAATTTGCTCATTGAAAGGCATTAAATGGAACATGCATTAAGGATAAAGTCCTATGATTTGAAAAAAATTGGTAGACATTAGGCATGAAGAAAACTATATTAGAAAGGTTGTCTTAGACTATTAGGGTCAACTAAAAAGGTGTGACAACATTGGAAGAAAGCAAATGACGTGGTTTGAAAGCTTAGCTACTCAAGCTAACACAAATTCGAAAATGGATGGAAAACCTTGTAAAAATCCTTTACCTTCTCTTTTTTTTTTCCTTTTCTTTCCTTTTTTTTTTTCTTTTTTGAAAATTTTGCTAACAAGTATACATTCTTATTAAAAAGTAAGTGCTATAAACCATTCCCTTCCTTAGTAATCATGTAGGGCATTTGATATTCCTTTCAGTCTCCGAAAATATATTCTAATCCTAATTTCACCAAAGCTAATTTGGTGACGTGTTGACCTTCTTAGTAGGGCTTTGTGACTTTGAATATCTTTGTCCTATGGAAATGGTAACTCGTGATCAGTTTAGTTGAGGAGGACTCTCTTTTATGCTTTCGGTTTGTTTTTCAGTTTAGTATTGTGAATTAGGCCTTTAAAATGATTTCAAGAGGGATCAATGAGAGGGCTTACTTAAGAGAATTACTTATGCATGCTAGGTTTACAAATCAAGAACCCTTAAGGAAAACTAGAAGTGTGCTTGCTTTAGTTCTAAAAACAATTTTCATATAAGATGACTTATTCCCTATGATCAAAAGAGCTTATGCTAAGTATGGATGGTATTATGGGTAAGAAGGCCTTATGTTTGTGATTCAAGATGGGCTTGGAGTGTGATTCAAAATGGGTATGGAGGCTTTGTGCTTTTGAGCTTGGAATGTGATTCAAGACTTTGCATTTTTGAAGCTATTTAGGCTTCAAGTCTAAGCCTTTTTAGTTAAGGCAACTGTGTTCAAGTTTGCTTTTTTGTTGGGATGTACTTTTGAGGCTTTTTTTTTTCATGAATTGAGCCCTATTTTTAGGCTTCTTTCTTCTTTTTATTTTTCCTCTTTTTTTATTTTTTATTTTTTATTTTGCTCCATTCTCTTGTTGTTTCTTCCCTTTTCTCTTTTTTGGCTCAAAAAGTGACTATCTTCCTAAAGTGTTTGGATTATGTGTATAAGGTTCTTGTAAGCTCTTCTTCATTTCACAAAAGATAAATTATTAGAAATAAAAATTATTTTTGAATTGATGCCACTAGGGTAAGTACAAACCATTTTTTATCTTTTTCTCCTAATTAATGATCCCAACCTCCAAATTATCCTATTATGGGGTAGTTCTTGATAGGGTTTACTTTTTAATATACTCCTTAAATAGGTTCAATGGGGTTAACAAAGGATAACCGTATTTGGGATACTGAAAATGAATGCCTAACTTTATTTTGATTTGCGTATTAAATTCAAAATGGATATCCTTCAAGGAACGAGTCTAAAGAAAAATCCTCAACATAACATCACTCATATCTTAAAGTGTTTACAGATTAGTGTATGGGATACAATTTACCTCTTTTCATTCCAAACCTTTCAAAAATGAGTTACCATTTCCTTAGGTAGGGGTTTGTATTAATTTGCCCTAAGGTAGAGATTGACTTTGCCCCCGGTCTCTCAAAATGTTCCTTAAAACATGCCCTAATGTGAAGTGATACCAATAATTCAATTTGTGTTGAAAATTAAATTTCAAAGACCAAATGCCGATGGCATGCTCTTCTTTATGATCACTTTCTATTGTGTCTACATGGTCTAGTTTGATTAGTTTGGACATTTTGTGTTTCTAATGGCTTAAGAAGATAACTGCTCCAGATTTGGATGCACCATGGCTTTTGTGTTTGTTTACCCCCTTTTATGCTTGATCTTAGTTTATTTCCCATATACGAGCCTAGTTCTTTAGAATTGAATGGGCCAATATTGATGTCTACTAGACTTTGCATTTAAGGTGAAGGAGTTCTGAATTACCTTTTGTCTAGAATGGGGGTCAAACTTAGAACGAGACTAAGGTTGTGTTTAACTTCGTGTTTTGACCTAATTTATGGTTAGGCTTTGTTTTCTTAACAGATAAGGGGTTTTGGGTTGGTTCAGTTGCCTTGACGGGCTGGGGGTTTGTGTATTGGTCAGTTATGTTAACGGGTTAAGAGGTTTGTGTTTAGGTTGGCTATCTTAATGGGCTAAGGTTTTGTTTTTAGGTTAAATGCCTTAATAGGTTGAGGGTTTGTGTTTGAGTTAGCTATCTTAACGAGCTAAGGGTATCACAACCCAGGGGCGACTAAGTTATGGTAGTATTGCCATATACTATTGGAAGATTCGAGAGCAATACCACTACTAATTAGGAATGTTCATTGCATTACAAAAGGCATCAATATAGCCTTAGCTTCCATTGGGGGAGACTAATATAAAGTAATATCAAGGCATAAAATTATAAGTCTAAACAGATACTGCTAAAGCGAAGGGGCAAACAGTTTTCCCTATATTAAGTCATATAAACTCTTAAAACATATAGTAATATACATTGAGAGTTTAAATATAATAAATGTCCACTTATGCTCTCATCTTCCCTTTTACCATCCTAAAGTTGCCGGTACTAGCCTCGAGCATCCTATGGGCTAACTCTAGCCATAGGTCATGCTGTAACAACAAACTGTAAGGGGCTAAGTGACAATTGTTTAGGGAGTAACCTTCTTATCTTGCCAATAAACAATTTATAAGCAAGTTATTTAAATATGCATACGCAATACAAACAAGCATATGAAAGGCACACATTGTACATAGCTTATCGACGACTATATAAAGCATGATTGTACACCCACCATTGCCTAGATTGGGAAGTATTTAGGCATATTAAGACCCAGGTCTTTACATCTATTGTCCCATCAAATAACATCTTTTCTTAGTAGACCTAAAGTAGTGGACATGGCTTAGCCTTAAGCAAAAGGTAACACTCCCCAAAGCCGAGTAGATCCCAAAGGTCGAGGTAAGAACATCTCGTATGAGTATGTCGTATGATACAATAATAATATAATATCAATATGGATCTAACATACATGATCTCCTACTCCACTACGTAGTACTAATGCCCTTTTTACATTAATGTAGAAAATTCATTTTAAGGCCAAATAATTATTATTTCAGCTCATAGGTAACCAACCAAATATATGGCAGACACTCCAAAAGCCTTATCTACCAATACAATAACCAATTCTTAGTTTTGATATATTATAGTATTTTATCACGCAAGTACAACTCATACAAGCACATATGACTATCCCGATCCCCATGCACAATCATTTCATTCACATATATATATATATATATATATATATAGATAATCAGTGCTTTACATTACAAGCAAACACAAGATGATAAGACATGAGTTAGTATACTCACCTAGCCATAATGTTTAGCAATCCTAATAATTTTCGATCAAGTTTATCCTTGAGTCTACATCACCTGAACATTATAATTATGTACATAAGTATTATATCCTAAACTACTTAGTTATTCCTTGTCTTAAACTTACTTTAGGGTTTTCAATCCTCTCATTTAGGGTTTTTGGCTTATTAATTAGGATTTAGTCATCTTATTTAGGGTTTTTATTTTTATATTTCTATAGGGTTTTGGGGATTATCTATCGAATCTCTCTTAACTAACTTCTAATTGAGCTCAAAACCTACAGGATCTACAAAAGGTCTATGTTTAGGTTAGCTACCTTAAAGGCTCGAAGATTTGTGTTTTGGTTAGTTGCCTTAATGGGTAGAAGTTTCATGTTTTAGTTGGTTGCCTTAACAGATTTATGGTTTATGTTTTGGTTAGTTACCTTAATGGGCTAAGGGTTTGTGTTTAGGTTGACTGCCTTAACAAGTCAAGGGTTTGTATGTGGGTTGGCTGCCTTAACAAGCGAAGGGTTCTTGTTTTGGTTAGATGCCTTAATAAACCAAAGGTTTGTGTTTGTGTTGAATCCCATAAGAATTTGTAATCATTAGCAGCTTTTTTTTTTCTTTTTTTTTTATGAGAGAGAAAGATAAGGCCTTTTTCTATAGAAACTTAGTGATCAAATTATAAACAAGTGTAGGTGATTTGCTTATTTAAGGTTTTATTTGCAACCCTATGGAATTTAATTACATTTCGTTGAGTGAGAGATAACAATGGTTTAATAAATGCTATTGAGGACTTATTTACAAACGAGAAATTCTGAGTAAAAGAATGAAAGAATGATGCTCTACAAAGAAAACAAGTTCTTTTTATTAATATGATATGAAGGGCATAGGAAATGAAGAAAGAAAAGGAGCTTAAGATTTATGCTTGATTATTATTCAATGGAACTATTGATCGTTTCTAAATCCTATTTATTTTAAATGAGGAAGACTATTTACAAGGTGCTAACTATTTGAAAGACTTAAATATTTTTGGCTTGAAGAATAATAGCTTGGCAACTACCTAAAAATTATTTTACTAGTAGGATTGATATGATTCTTTTTGTTTTTTCACTTTTGATTATTTAAGAATAAGTATTAAGAGTAGTGCAATATTTTATACGTTCACAAACATGATTATTTCTAAAACTAATTTTTAGGAATTAAGATTTAGTTAACAAGCATGAATTTTCATAAATGAATAAAGATATGGAAAAAGAATGAAGACAACCAGGACCTATGATTAAATAACATTGTGGCAATACTAAGTGTTTAAGCTTGTAATTGTATCGAAATTCTATTATTACAATAAATTTGAAATTGCAAGAAGTGGAAAATATTTGAGGGAAATAGATTTACAATAAACATGAAATATACAATGATATCTACAAAAAGATGTAACTTACAAGGAAATATAAAATACAGGGAAAGTTACAAACTTACAATGAAGAAGTCCTATACAAAGAACTAATATACATGAAAAAGTTTACATGAATACTATAGGAATTTTGACATGGTAACAACCTTTGATCAACATGCCCCATTATTATCTATTCACTAGTTGAAAGGTTTGAGTATGTAATCAGGGTGGTTCTAAAGGTATTTAAGTTTTGTAACCTCACACAATTTTTGAAGAAATGGTTCATTAATCATAGTGAAACTTAAGTAGGGTAGCTTAATTAGCCCCGAACTGTGGTTACTTATAACACCCGAAACCTATATAATGGCAACCCATCCTAACGTCTTAAGATGGTTAGGTTTTGATCATATCCACCCTACAATTATGATGTTAAGGTTGTTAAACTTGTGATTTTACCTAGATACACAGGAAGGTTTATAGAATCGGAATGTAAAAACGTAAGTTTCTACAATATATGTGAAATAACTTTAAAATAATTACATATATACTTATAGTAGATATAAAAACCTTAAAATATATGATGCAAATAAAGAAATGAAAAAAAATGAGTTTTTTTTTTCTATGAAAAAGTTCTTAATCTATAATTTAACATTTACAAAATAAGGATAAGTAAGGTGAAAACTATTTTTTCCCCCATTATTTTAACTAAAAAAAAGCAATAAATTGAAAAAAAAAACAAATATTTCAATTAATTTTGAGTTGTTAATGGTATAAACTTAAATATATAGTTTTTCTTATAAACATTTCTATTGGAACTAGAACCATATGAAGGCTATGAATGTTAAAGAAATGACTAGGAAAGAGAGAAAGAGGAAAAATACTGGAAAAGTATAGGGAAGATGATTTAATCCCTCAAAAATCAATGGGATTATAGAAGCCTAAGTATATTTTTTTATTTTTAGCCTATTCAACTCATATTTTTAGAATCAGTAAATTTAGTTAAAAGCATAAGTTTTCATTGAGTTTGACATATAAAATCGATTAAAAACATAAGTTTCTATAAAAAAAAAATTATATACAAGTTAACTTGGAAGAGTCTCCTAAAATCATAAACTTATAGAATTGTAATTTTGACAACTATATATGATGTAATGAATAGCCCCCTAAATTCCCAAGTATTTGCATGCAAAAGTTAATATAAAAACTAAAAGAGAATATATATAAGAAAAGAATAGAAAACTAACATAGGTACTTTAAAAGATCAATCTAATTTCGAAAGGTTTAAGTGGTTAGCCTTTTTAATAGTCCCCATTAGAGTTGCCAAGTTATCGAGCTTGAATTTTTTATATTTTATTTTCCTAAACTAAATTTAAACTAAACCATTTGCCTATTTAGCTTAAACCATCAACTAATGTTAAAGAAAACCTAGTTTCTTTATTTTTGAAAAACCTTAGAGTCATAGGAAAGATGATTAAATTAAAACTAATTGGGCATATTGGTTAAACTTTTGTCACTAGTCTAGGCTTTTGAAAATCCTTTGAAAAAATTTTCAAGAAACAAGATTTTGTGAGTTTGGGGACAATTTCGTTAAACTCTATGCAAGTACTATTATAACCTTTCAATTTTAACTTTATTTTCAAATTTACCCATTTATCACAAAATAAATCTAATTTATGACAAAATAAAAGAAGAAAACAATTGAATTTATTTATATACATGAAATGAAAATAAAAATTCCATATTTTAAGTCACTTTAGAGGTGCTTACTTACTCGTTATTAGGATTAAACTTTCGTAGTTTATTTTGAAAACATTAAGTGTATTGGTTTCTTTTACTTTTGAAAAGGGATAAAGCCATTAGAAGTATCCAAATTTTTATATTTTTTCATTTTGGTATCTAAACTTTAAACTTGTTCATTTTAGTACTCAAATTTTTTAAATGAGATAAATTAGTTTTTTTATTATAACGGTAGTTATAAATAATACTTATTTGTTTCATTTTAAAAAGTTGAAATACCAAAATAAAATGCAAAATAAGGTTTAAGCACTAAAATGGAAATAAAATGAAAGTTGATGTACTTATGTTATTATTTTACCATTTTATAACAACGATCGTTATAATAGAGATACCAATTTATCTTAATGAAAATGTTGGGATATTAAAATAAATAAATTTAAAGTTTAGGTACTAAAAGAAAAAAATCTGAAAGTTCAAGTATTCGTACTGGCTTTATCCCCTTTTGAAAATGACCGAATATACATTTTTCACCATTTAAATTTTATTTAAGAAAATTCTAGAAGGGGGGTCCTAATTTTGGGGTTTTATTTTTGAAAATCTTATAACAAACCTAATTTTTTTAAAAAGGGTTTATTAATTTTTTATTTTGAAAACCAAAAAATAAAAAGATTTTTTTAAGTGAAAAACATTTTTATTTGTTTATTTTTCTAAGTTTTTAAAATATTTTATTTATGTACATTCTGAAAATGACACCTTTTGAAAATACTTTACAAAATAGAAACAAAAGGAAAACATTTAAAAGGGAAAAGAAACTTTTTTATTTTTGGTTTCTTTCTTCTGTTTTTTTTTTATATTTTATATTTTCTTTTTAGTGGGGAAATAAATTTAAATAAAACAAAATAAAATAATTAATAAATAAAGGAAAAGAGAAGGGCCAAACCAAGGAATTCAAATGCGGGTTGGACTTAGTTATGGAGTGTAGTTTAGGTTGGATCTTTGCATCCTATGTTAGGTATCATGTGTGTGGCATGTGACTGAGGTTGAAGAAGGTTAACAACGGCAGATAGCTCGTTAAGGGAATCTCTATATAGTTATTCAAGTGGGGAACACCAGATTTATGAAAATCACATTGGAGATAGGGGGTTTTGTATGAGCACCACCATTCTTAGTGGTCGTTTGGGTAGTTGTTAGGAAACGTGAGGGTAGCAGTATGGGTTTCCTTACATGGTGGCTATTGGAGGTATAGGAGTGGTGTTGGTAGGGGTTTTTAGGGTCATGAAGTCGAGCTGTAGTGGTGGTTTAATCTTAGGTGCAATAAAGGTGGTGGTTCGCATGGTAGGTTGCAGTGGCCAAAGAGGGTTTGTTGATTGAAACCCTTGTAGACAAAAGCAAAGCACAAGTTTGGGTTTTTGTGAATCTAGATGACTTTAGGAATCGTTTTCAACTACTATTGCGTTTCGATATTGAGTGCGAAGAGAGAACTTCTAAAGAGAAGATTAAATTATGCGAGTTACAGTTTTAGAGTAAGAAAATTTGAAAATGATCTTTATTGGAGATTTCGATTGTAGATTCATGTTGGTAAACAAAGATTTAACTCCTATTTATATTACTCAAAACTTGATTTTTCTTGGTAAGTCATGAATATGAATTAAATTCAAAGAATTTGATGAATGGTTCTTCTGACAAACTTTAATTTGATCTCATTGAATTTTGACTCAATTTAGTTGAGAAAAATGGTCAAAACATGTTTATCATGTTCATGCTTGAAATATCAATAAGAAGCTTCAATTATTAATGAATGAGCATAAATCGTGCTTGGTCTACCTAAAGGAAAATCTGTGCATTTAAGTTTTTATTTTTTTTTTTTCAAACTCCATTTTGACCTCTCTAATGATTGAATTTGGACATGTTATTGGCATCTATGTGAAGTATTCTATGTGATCTTCATAATTTTATCATTAATGTGGTAAATTGCAAAGAAAAAGTGATAAAAAATGGCTACAAATGGGGGGGCCTAAGCTAAGAAGGGATAGAAAAGGGAAGGAGAGTTTGAGAAAGTGATAGCAAAAATTCTTATTAGCTTATAAGAGGCTGATACGTAGTAAGGTGAGATGCATAAAAAATAAAAGGCACATTGCACCTCGCGCATAGTTTCAAACCTAGGATCTACAATTCACTCCAATACCAAGATCAAGTGTAATACTTGATGGGCTATTAGCCCGTACCCTAATTTGTAAGGTAAATAATTTGCATTTAAGCTTTAAAGCAACCTAAATTTGTTCTTTATAAAACAATAATTACCAAAATAAAAATAAATCAACTTAAACCCATTGACCCCAAAACAACTCAAGATTCTTATTATTCCTAAAAAATCTATTTTCCTAATTCTTTTGTATTTTTTTTATTTTCAATTTTTTTAAATTTTATAGCTTTTTCTTTTTCTTTGTATTTTTGCATTTTCTATTTTTTTTTATATATCTTTGAACTAGGACCCTTTTTTTACTAAAGAAAAAAAGAAGTAAGACCCTTTTCTTTATTTTAAAAAGAAAAAAAAAAACTAAAACTACAATGGGGGAAAAAATGAGGTGTTTACACCAATATCTCAAATAATATAACCCTGAACCCAAAGCCTCAAATGCTAAACTCTGTTAGTCCTATATAAGATATCATGATAGGAAGTGAATTGATATCTTTAGACAATTTAAAAGCTTTTTTGAGTTAAAATGAATACACCCCTCTTAATAACTTAATTTGATAAACAATGGTACTTTAATAATTTAATCACACAAATAAAAGAATAGCTTAAAATAAAAAGATAGGAAGGAGAAAATCGGGTAGAGAATTTAAAGAGCTTCGACTTTATGTCTACTACTCTCTTCCAACCCCATTACTAAGGACCTAGTCTTCCTCACTAGTGTCGTTCCACTTAATCTACTATATTAAAAACAAATCAAGCAAAGTTTACAAGTTTTACCACACTTGGCCTTCTCAACTCTCTACTTTACCAATCTAGCCTCTTTATAGTTTGTGCTAATTACAAATCTATAAAATACAATCAAACTTCTCTCAAATAACTTTCAAACAATAAATGATAATTACAAAACAGAAGTAAGAAGAACAGTAATAATCTCGAATAATTTGGCAAGGAAATAAAAATGAAGATTGTTGAATATGTAACTTCAGTTTAACTTTTTGAATTAGTCTCTAAGAAGTGTTCTATGCTTTTTCGGATAGTAGGTAATGATTACAATAGATGTGTAATATTTTTTTCTTAGAATTGTTGAATATTTTAAATTTTCTTTTCTTTTATACTAGAGTCCTTCAATGACTAGATTGTTGATGATTTTAATCTCCTCAAGCTAATCTAACCTTTAACGTTCAAGGATAATACATAGATATTTTGAGAAAATCTTAGAGTTTGATTTTGAATTTGATCTTATGTCAATCATATCTCCTTAATGGATATTATTTTGATAAGCAACTCCAGATAAGCTTGAGTTTTGAATTTGATACCCCTTAATTTTCGAAATTAGCTTCATCCTTATCTAATCTTAGATAATTTCTTGTTATTTGATTATCTCAAAAAATTAACTCTCCTAAAGATAATTCTTATGGATCTTAATTCTGACTTAAGTAAAATGAGATTAAATATATTTCTCTAATACACCCAATCTAGTGAAACTAGGCCTTATTTACTTAGAATTTGACCTCTTGTTATATTTTCCAAATTCACTCTTCCAATTCAACCATCTAAATGACCTTTTGAAGATGTCTTAGTTTATTTATCTCTAAAGTTTCTAAAGAACATTTTGAAGTACTGTATTAACTCTTCTAATATGAGTTCTAAAACATTCTCTAAATACTTTTCAAACTTGTTTGTTTTTCAAGTGATTCAAACCTTCTAAGTAGGTCTCTGAATGAAACTTAATTTACAATTTAAACATTATGATGAACTGTTTGAATACCTAGACATTGTTAGTACATTAGTATTTCTCTTTTTTTATTATCATCAAAATTCCTAAGAAAGACCTAACAAACTCAATGTTGGAAGTCTAAGCCCTAAACTCAATCTTGAAACCCTAAACTTAATCTTGAAAATAGAAATCTCAAACTTAACCTCGTAAACACCAAATTGCAAACTCTAAAACCTAAACCTCAAATTCTAAATCTTAAACTCCATACCCCAAACCCTAAACTCTAAAATCGAAATCTTTAATTATAAACCCTAAACCATGGGTAATTGCTATACAGTTTGGGTTATGCTTGTAGACACCCCATTTTTTATCCTTGATATTTTAGAATTTTTTTAAAATAAAAGAAAGGGGCTCTAGTTGAAAAATACAAAAAAATTAGGAAAAAAACAATTTCTTAGGTTGTTAGTCCTTTCTTTTTAAGGTCTTTCGGTCATTTGAAGAAGGTCATTTCATTTTTAGGGTCGAATAAATCAAAGTGCATATATATAATTTAGTGGTTCCAAGTTATATTTGAGAATATTAAACTTTTTATAAATTTAATATTAAGACAAAGGTCAACATTAAAAAAGAAAATTTTTCATGAAAATCAAATTAATTTAAGATTAATCATAGCTTCATACGACACCTCAATTGGAATTAAATTGGTTGATTCAGGAAAAAAAAAAGTAATTTTTGAAATAATTGCGTGA
Source organism: Lumnitzera littorea (assembly GCA_024138015.1). NCBI lineage: Eukaryota > Viridiplantae > Streptophyta > Magnoliopsida > Myrtales > Combretaceae > Lumnitzera > Lumnitzera littorea. The sequence goes on along the minus strand of JAMXBB010000007.1, from coordinate 48,425,772 downwards.
ATCAATAAACCAAAGCTTAGAAAACTACTAAATTAAATCCAATATGAATTTATTTTTCATATATATGTATTAGACTAATTGGATTGTATTTTCTTAGTGAATTGGTCTTGGTTTGTGAAATTGATTCAAGTTGTTATACTAGTTAAATGTGTTTTGCCGCAAATTATTACCAAGAAGCATGCTAGCTCAGTTGGTTTGGGGTTCGGTCTAGTACGTGGATTAATAAGTTACGAATTCAACTCTGGAGGAAAGTAGGGGGACCTTTTTTTTTTAATTTTCAACTTCAATACTCCATGTCATGCTTCCTAATTGGCCGAATGTTGAATGCTGCCATTGTTGTCCCTATTGCAAGGTTGGAAATTGTAGAATCATGGAACAAAAACCTCGTGTGCACCATTAATATTTGACCTATTTCTAACTTGATTTTTCATCAAATCTCGCCAAATAAAATGCAAAAATTAGTAGAGGACTTGGAATGCGTTTAAATGGTACCAATTTATGCTCAAATTCATTCATTTTTCAAGTCAAATCTGGACTTGAAAATTAAAAAAACTTGAATGCACACAAACCATTTAACTCGGGTTAATCAAAGCTTGATTTGTTCTATATTAATAAAAGTCGAAGCTTCTTTTGAACGTTTCTAGTATCTCCAAGGCTCCATTAATACTCTTTGACCATAAATTACTTCTAAATCACAATCAATCAAAATAAGTTTGAGAATTAAAATCGGTCAAACCCATTTAATCCAATTCTATAATTTTTTGTGATTCTTGACTTATTATCTTGTCTTTAAGCTTTAAATATATAAATAGGGAATTGACTAAGCCATTGGGACATCAATCAATCATTAAAATGCTCTCTTTAAGCTTTGAGAGTGCTCTCTCTCTCTCTCTCTCTAACTCGCTAGCTCTCATTTTCTCTCTCCAAAACCACAGTTTGGTGGTTTTGGAATGAAAATCTCTACACTATTATCCTTCCCATATTCAAAAACTTAGGTAGATAATCTCTATCCATTATGGATGACCTCCATTAAGCTCAACCACCGCTTCCTTTCTTTACCCTATATTTAACCATTACATACCATTGCTCAAACCACCACAAAAAACCCAATGCATTGTCACCAATCAAGTTTTCACAAATAAAACCCTCATGAATGTGCCTTTGTCCCCTTTGAATTTCCATTTAGAAACACCCATCGACTAACTCAAGGCTACCTTCTTTTTCTCAAAGTTGCAACTTGGTTTAGCTAGTGCGACCTAACCTTAACCCTATTTCAACCCACATGCAACCTGTGTGACTTAACCTTGAAATTGAGGTTTCATTTATTTTATTTTATTTTGTTTTTCCTTCTCTTTCCTTTTGTTATATATGTATGCTATTTAGAAAAAAGGAAAAAAAAAATAATGACTAGAAAAAGCAAACGTGAAATTAAAAAAAGGTGTAGGGGTAGGTAAGTGAGTGGTGGGTTTCTTTACTTTTCTTTCCATTTTAGTTTTTCAAATTTTTAAAATTTTTCTGTTTAAAAAAATGATTAAAAAAACATTTTTGACACTTAGAAAAGTCTTCTTTTCTTCAAATAAATAAAATAGAATTAATCCTTTTTCAATATTAAGACTTCTTTTAGAGTTTTTCCAAAAATAGGAATATTTAATTAGGACCCTTTTGTCCTAGGATTTTTCTCAATAAAATTAATTTAATAAAAAACTTAAATCCAATTGTCTTTTTTCTAAAATTAAAACTAATAAACCCATTAAAGTTTTTGGAACTGAACTACAACAAGTCTAATTCCTATTAGAGAATACACAAGCACCTACGTGACAACTTAAAATAGGAATTTTTTTTTATTTTCCCTTTTGTAAATAAATTTATTTTCTCAATTTCTTTTGTATATGAAAATTTATTAATTTCTTTATTTGTAAATTAGAGCTATTTTTCCAAGTCTAAATGGTATTTTGAAAAGTAAAATTAAATTCGAAATATTAAGATAGTACCCATTTAAAATTTAATAGGATAGGCCTGGAATCTAAAATCTTTGATTTTAGAAAATTCTTTTAGAAATGATTTTCTCGTAGTTTAATAGCCAAGTTAGAATCAATTCACCTAATTGGTTTCAACTTGACTTTCTCTTAGTCGGGTGGTGACTCCAATTTTTTTCATATTAAAAAGAAAACCAATTTTTCTTAATTCCTAATTGAAGGTTTGTATTGAATGGGATAGGTTCAATATTGATTGAATTGAGAAAAATAAAAACTAAAAAATCAAGCTCTACACCTATTGAGCATTAGGTAGGCCGATTAACAATGGAGAGAGACTCGTGTTAGTCACCTTAGCATGTATAGGCCCCAACCATGTTGGTTTTAGGTTTACAGGTTTGAAATTTACTATCAATAGGTCCATATTTCATCTTATTTCATACAAATAGTTTTTTCTTATTAGTGTTTTAGGATGATATATTAATTAAACAAAATTACTTTCAAGACTACTGTGATACCATCTTCATCATGAGGTGTTAGGCTGCATAATTCATTGATAGTATGAGATTATCTATATTTATTTATATTTCATCAACATGTCTTGCTTTTATTTCATCCGTAGGAAAGTTCATTAGACTATATTCAAACAAGGGGGGTGAAGATCAAGTTTTCAATTACAGCATACATTGTATGATCATGACCAAGGAATTCTCATTCTGATCCTTATTATATTCCATTTCATTCTATTTTGAACCCTTTTTTCATGTCAAATATGACATTAGGTTAATCAAACTTGGCGACAAGGATTTAGAGTTATATGATTTACAATAATCTCCTCTTTATGACAATTATTCTTGTTGTTTGTGATGAATTTCTAAGTATGTTTTATAATAATTATTGCTTATTTAGTTTTCTTATTTAATTTTTTGCATCCTCGTAAATGATTTCCAATTTTTAATTAGTTTTGCTTCCATTATCCCATAAATTTTTATATACCTTGTGATGATTATGATCAAAGAATAATTAATTTTTTATGGAAAATTAAAGAGCAAATATGTATACCACTATAAAGATTTTTGGTGCCTTGTTTAAATCGTTACATGATTTTCAGTTGCTCTTTATTATTGTTTTTATTATTAATTAATTAATTAATTAATATTTGAAATTCTTATAAGTTATACTCAATTTATCTTTTGTTTTTCAAATTTATTAATTTCATCATTTACATTTGTACCTTTTTACCAATGTTTATTTATTATATTATCTTTTTAAAGATATTAAATTTAATAAATTTCGATGAGAAGTTTAACTAGTAAAATTTAGCATTTCATTTAATGATTTTGAAACTTTAAAAATAAAGTTTGATAAACAAAAGTTTGCTTGCATATAAAATTTAGAAATATCAAACTTTGGGTACCGAAATGAAAATCTATGCAAAAATTAGATAGTGATTGGAACATCATGGTGAGATTTTAAAGGTACTTTATTTATTTATTTATTTTTTGCCAATAAAAGAGTATAGAATATATATATATATATATATATTCATTTTTCATATTCTCATTTGCTAAATGCCCTAATCGAAACTGCCAGAAGATAGTTAATAGGCCAAAAAAAAAAAAGAAAAAGAAAAAAGAAAGAAAGAAAGAAAAGATAAACCTATCTATCCAGTGTTGAAAAATAAAATTCCCTATAAAAATATAATAAAATGGAATTTTTTCCCTCATATTGGTAAACTAAAAGTCAAAATATAAGAAATAGACTTCATAAACTGAGTATTAACAAAAATTTTTATTTTATTTTGATCTTTTTTATCTATATTAGTAAAACACTTTCAGACTTAAGTAACTGTTACTCTCGAAATTATCTATTTAGTCTCTATTTAACATTATTTAACAAAAAAACTTATAATAAAATAAATTATTAAAATTATAAAAAATAAGTAAATTTATCTACATACTCCTTTTTTTTTTCTCTTTATCTATTTCTCTACTACTTTCCCACTTTTCTACTCTCTCTTGCACTTTTTCTTTTCTATTTTTTTATATTAACTTATCCCCTCTCTCTCTCTCTCTCTCTCTCTTCACTAACATTCTCATTGCCTTACTCCTCTCCTCACAGTCTCTTATCTCTCTATCTTCCTTATTTATTAATATATTATATTAATATTATAATCTCTCTCTCTCTCTCTCTCTCTACACTAACTTTCTCATTACCTTATTTCTCTCCCCACAACTCTCTATCTCTTTATTTTCCTCATTTATTAATATATTATATTAATATTATAATATATTAGATTATATAATATAATTTGATTTATTTTGTGCATACACAACACAGATATATTATTGATTAATAGTTACAAATTTACCCGAAACTATGGGTGAAATGTAAATACATTTTTAAAACTCTCAATTTAAAAGTATAACTTTATATCCTCTTAACTTTTAATTAACTTTTAAAAGCATATGTTTACTTTTGCAAATCAATGTCAAGATTGTAAATCGTCGCTTAAAATCTATGAATAGTACCGGTTTTTGGAGTTTCAATGATCTTTACAGAGATAAGTCTTCTAGGAAAGATCCTACGTCTATATATAATCTAACCAAACTAACAGCTCTCAGAGTGAATTTCACTTATTTATTTAATATTTTCCCCCTTTTACTTAATTGCTTGCCTCCGAGGCGGAGTAGTTGGCAACGAAATGGGCATGTAAGATCTATAAAAAGAAAAAAAAAATTAATTATTTCAATTTCTCTTTAACTTATAAATCAATAATTAAAAAAAAATTATATATATATTTTTGAATATCTTATAATATCAGTATTTTTTTTAGAATTTAGAAAAATAAATTAAAAAAATTGAGAGAATAAAAAGAAAAAGGTGGCATTTCGTTGCGTCAACACTCAATAGTACCTCCCTGTTGCTGCCGATCCAAGTGGCAATAGCCTAGAAAATAAAAAATTCCTGCACATGCACATTTACCTAAAAACTCAATGAAGGTCATATTTGACTATTGCTCAGATCGTGACTATACTATAAATTAAAGTTACTATTTTTCTTTCTGATTAAGGCCAATGGTTGAATTTCTAACATTTGTTTCCCATTTTTTTTCTTTTTCAATTAGTAATCTGTAAAGGCTGGGCTTTGACAATAACAAGTAAATGAATGTGGAACCAGAGTAGTTGTTAATGCGGGTGCGATGGATTAGTCAAACGTTTTATTTTCTCTCTAGAAAATCATGTTGTTCTTCAATTAGAAAGAAAATGGAAACTCCATATTTTGATGCAAAGATTTTATCCTATTCAAATGGTTGGCGTCATCACCTACTTCTTACTTGTCTATTTGACCTTAATTCTTGGGTTTCTTAACTGATCGATATTGACGAAATCAGGAGCATCATAGTCAGCATTCGACCTTCTTTTGATGAAAAGTTGCGAGGATGTTTGTTCTCGTTGACATTTGAGTGGCCTGACACTCGTATGAATCACCGCCACTCATGATAACGTAGTCTAGACTCAAGACGCTAGCATGGACATCGCTGTCTCGCTCGTGGGTGTATTACAATTCCACTGTTTTCCTGATACCCCCGCGTAATAGAGATAGTAATGGGTTATAAATCACCCGTGGATTTTGCAAGGAAGACGATTGTGGTTTGTATAGGCAATATAGTAAAATACTAGATCAATATTGAATTTTGAGGCCAAATGCACAGAAAAGCTCATAAGTCGCCTCTTGATTTGGCTATTGACTGCTCAAGTTATTATGCAATAATATATAAGAAGTGATTGTATATTAATATTATTTTGGGAATGGTTTACAAGATTAAGATGGCGAATAACAACTTAACATTATCTAAGAGTTTTTTATTCAAGTAGATAAGAAGACTCGTTATATTACCTATTAATTTATGAAATACTACAAATGATATCAAAGTCATCCCTCTAATAGTAAGTGCACCATTTGAGAGCAAGCCATGGTAGAAGCTAGTGAGCTTTTGGCCATTCACCTAAAGAGATTGTCCTAGCAAACTTCTATGATAACAATGCTTCTTGAGTAAGAAGACATGATTAAACCTAATCAAACGATGAAAAGAGGGGAGGAGTAAGTCCTGTTGCAAGGTAAATGCTATAAGCTGAGGGAAGGATGGGGGTTGGGGGCGATTATGAGATCTAAGCTATTGGATATAGAAAAACAGATTTTAAGTCTTATAAGGATCATGTAAGAAAAATGATAATTGGTTATACAATAAGGTAATAATAAATAAGGCAACACTCATTAGTAACTTTTAAGTCAAGTAGATAAAAGGGGTTCTTATTTCCTATAGGGTTGCTATCATGTATAATTGAAGGTATTAGAGTATATCCCACTAGTGAACATATGATTTGGGATTAAATTAAGGATTAGCTAGTGAGTTTGTGGTAATGAGATAATAAGAGTACAAGGCTAGCAATGGGTAGCTTCTATCTCTTAGCATGCTTTCAAGATCACAAAACCTATAGGGGACAGGGTGAAGCTAGATTATTAGCTTAAGATTGTAGAAGAACCTCAAGATATAGAACATTTCAATTACTGTAGATTTCAATTGCTCCAATATCAAATAAACAATCTTGATTGGTGTATACTATTTTTCTTCAAACTTCAAACATGTATCTTATAATCAATAATTAAATGGTTTCCATAGAGTTATAGATTGGCTATTTAGCATCTATTTTATAAAATGCAACCATGTATTTAGATTATCCATATGCCAATGTCAACATTATTCAACCAATTATCATGACTAGCAAGAGAGAGAGAGAGAGAGAGAGAGAGAGAGAGAGAGAGAGAGAGAAACTACTTATCATGGATTAAAAACTATGTTAACTTACTTTTGAGAACATCTTAAGAGTGTGGATAATGTGCTAAAACTTCATTAGTATATCTATAAGTAAGCAATACATATGTATGTATGTGTATGTGTGTATATATATGTAAGGATAGATATAGGGGGTGTTGAATGGGGCTTTAGGTCCCAAGCTTGGAAAAAGATTAATTACAAAGGAGGATGTACATATTATATGTATATTTTATAAAGCAAAATGTTGATGGGTGATTTTAGGAAAGGATCATAAGGTAAAATGAAACTTGTAAGATGAGCATACATTAGCTAAATGGGCCACTAGAGGTCATTCTAGTGCAGTTACTCTATTACTTAAGTTAATAAGACATTTGAGTGTAGACAAGAGAGAATACGGGCTTTGTGAATGAGAAAACATTGATGCCTTTGCTTGTGGGCTCATAATAGGCATACATTAGCTATTGACTTACCTTACATAGACAAACTACTCCCACCTAAACCTTATTCGAATTAATATATGTCGTAGGTTAAAGGCCCTAGCTCTAAAGGACTAAAGTAAGAAAAGAGGTTAGCTGAAGTCCTCATGTGAAGGCGACCGAGCTCTTAGGAGCTTAACTCATATTCTTAGGAGATCATCCTTGTATTGCTATACACTGAAGGGAGGTTGACTAGGTACTAGTTAGGCTTTAAGAAGGTCGATAATGGGCTTTAGGGCTTAACTCATGCTCTAAGGAGGTTAGCCTTGGGTTTAAAGTCCTATACCTAAAACACACCTATCAATACTTGTCTTGTAGTCTTGTTGGCAATAGATCAGCATGGAGACTAAGCTAAAGCATAAGGGGAAGCTTAACAGTTATGTTGGTGATCACAAACAAGCTTTCCCAATTTATTGTTATCATTGAGCCAAACTATGGTGATTGAGCTAAGAATGTTTAAAAGGCAAAGTGATTGGTTGGATGGTAATCCGAAGTGAACTGACTTTGGGGTGAGCTATTGTGATTTATTGTTGATAATGGTCTAGGTTGTAGTGACCTAAGAACTCTAGAGGGATTAATCAAATGATGATTTGAGATAACCTGACTTAGAGACTAAAAGCGAGAGCTTACGAGAGTGATCGCCTACATTAATGTAATGGGAGATACCATACTAATGGGGAAATCGAATTGCTCCTATCTTTGCTCCCTAGGCTAAGCTAAGAAAATTGTGAAGGCTTTAGCTCAACACTCCCTAAAGGGGGATAAATCTCATCTTATCTTAATGATGACTTGCTAAGCCTAGCATATGGTGGCTCATAAATCATGGTGCATTTAATGTTAAGGATATGAATCTTAAGGCTTTTGGCTATATTGATATACAATGAATCTTTATTCAAAAGTTCCTCTCTATTTGATTGCTTGTAAGCCATGTGGCAAAGTTTAGGTGCAAATTGTTGTGTCGGTTCATTTCTCAAGGGCAACTGCTCGACCATGCCTATAAACAAGTGAACTTCTATATAAAATTCACTAGTTACTTCTTTTACATGTATTGAGGTTACTAAGGTTTCTAACTACCCCTTTACTTATTATAATTCCTCTACTATTTGTTGGAGTCCTGATTACTCTAAAAGATTTTATTGCAAGCTTTTATGGTAGGTACAACGTCCTTTACTTCTTCCCACTCAATTAACGTAAAGCGTAACCCTGGGGCTACCCCCTTCCCAACCTAAAATGGTAGTGATGGTGGGTCCCATTAGGTAGATAGAGCACATGGCGACGTCAACTAGTGACATTGTGAGAAAAGTTACTAGGATTATCGCAAAAATCAACGGGTTGCCAAGGGATGTGTATGCCAATGATGGTGAGGATGCAAATCTATAACTTCCTTACTTATTGAAGTTTAATTGAATAGTTCATTGAATGATGTCCATAGTGAGATGACTGAGAATGAGTTTAAGGATGTACACTCGTACTTAAATCCTTTATCCTAAGGTAGGTGTTCAAAAGGCTTAGGAGGAATAGGTGAGTTGCTTTGACTAAAGGAAGGAAGTAATGCCTATATGTAAGCACTTCAATTATGGTCTCTATATACCTTTTAGGGGGTTTTTGAAAATTTTCTTTAATCATTACAAGGTAATCCTATGTTTGCTTAAAGAAAACTCAATAAGCATTTTGTTGCTTTTGAGGGTCTATGCTAAAGGTTAGTTGATATATGCTAGATTTAACTCCACTTCATAACAAAAGCATTTTTTTTTATATTAAGTGCATTAGGCAATATATATAGTATAATATTGGTGAGAATCAAGTTGAACTAAAAAAGAATGCTATACCATCTCTAAGTCATGTTAATCTTGTCTAAAGCTAAGTAAATAAAATATGCTACTTTTAATTTCTAAAACTAATACTACAAATAATATAACAAAATGAATTAGGATATTTAACATCTTTAATGGATTTTATCATAAACCATATAAATAGAAAACTGTTTAATGTTAAATTGAGTCATTACTAGGTTTAGTTTTATAACAATGAAGCACTAGGTAAAAGCTCCCTTTTGCAAAGTGAATAATTACCAACATTAAACAATTTACTGTTTTTGTCGCTAGACAAGAAATAAATTTAATCAATCCCTTCCAGTTTTTAAACCTTAATTGAATTAAAGAGTATATCACTATGTTTTTCCTTAATCCAAATCACCAAAATCAATTAGAAGAGGTTTTGACAAACTCAATCCTAATCTAACATATATTCCAACAAAATCAAAATATATACTAAGTGATTATGGAATTAAAGACTTTAATCAACAACCAATTATTACATAAGATCTATTAACTAGTAATCTGTATATCTGATTGACAATCTCAATTAAGAATGGGAGAAATAATAGGTTAAACAATATCTAAAACAAGAATATATGGAGAAGCTTGAAAACAACCTTTTTAAGAAGTTTCCCAACCTTATTTCATGACCAAATATTATTTCCTATCACTTATGATATTGAATTCTAGAAAGAAAATAAAACTACTCTGAAAGTTGTTTTTCTTATCTTCTAAACCCTAATTACAATTGAATGAATGAAATAATAATAATGTCTTTCTCTCCTCTCTTAGTTATAAGGCCTTTGTCTATTTTTATGTATATGGCATTTTCTAGGGTTTCAAAACTTTCCAAAAATAAGTAAATTTGCAAGAAATAGCATGTTTATGCCCCAAGTTCACGATCGTGATTCCTAGGTATGATCTTCCCTGCTTCAATAATCATGAATAAATGAAACAACATGTTCATAGTTAAGGTTAACACCCATGATCCTGCTTGTGATTCTCATTAATCATCAATTCTTCCTTATTTGTTTACTCTTTTGCTTGTGATTTCAATTCATAGCCCTTACTCTTAGGTATAATCCTTTTCGAAGGTTTCATAACTCATAAAAATCATCTTTGAATTGTCTAAAACTTGATCAAATTCTTCAAACTCTTCAAATAAAGCCTAAATTAAAAATAAAACTCAATTAAATACCCAAATAGCTAAAAATACCTAAGAACATATAAGAACACTATTTAAGTGACCCATAAAATCATGTGTAATCTAGCACTTATTAAGTTCTCTTAAACTCAAGTCTTTACTTGTCCTCAAGCAAAATAAATAAGATCTAATCAAAATCTCAAAGACATGATTACCCATAAACTCTTTAAATTATAGAATCAATAGCGATAGTACACACAATCTATTTAGAAACAAGAGTGCATACTCTTCCATTGAATTTTCACCCTTTCAACATCAATTTCAAAACTCTAGTAACTTTTATTCTATAGAATTACACTTAATTATATTTTCATGCCGTTAAAACACAACTATAGAACATACGTATTAGCTACTAAAGGCTATACTAGGATTCAAAAATTAATCTACGTAAGTTGGAATTATTCCACATGATTTAAACAATAATTAAACTAGTAATCAAAATTAAATAAACTTAATCAAGAAAGAGTAATTCACATATTATAAAATTGACTAAATGGTATATGCCTCTCTATACCCAATAATTTAAAACAAATGCGCATTATATCAACCAAGCCCCTAATTGTTTTCTTAGTATTTATTTTCATTGGAGTATTTTCACTTTTCAATTCTTTTTATTTAATGTAGGAAGTAGCTTCATTGGATGGCAAGTCATAGTCCCAACAATCTTAGGCTAGTAAGCATTAAGACTTCCTTTTGAACCATCCACCAATCCTTTTATTAATTACGCTTTTTTTTTTCCCTCTTTTTATTTAAGTTCAATCTTCTTACAGGGCTTTCTCTTAACCCTTTTAGCAAGCTTTCAACCAACAATTCTAAGCTTGTCACTCAAGTTAACAGGCATCATTTTACACTAATTATGCACCTTGCAAGCTTAATTACTCAATTCAACAAGACCCATAACTAAACTTTTATAGTCTAATAATTTAATTAATTTTTCCTCTAAAGATTTTGATTTTTTAGGAAACTTTCAAGATATAGGTATCATTTGTTCATTTGTTAAAAATTAGAGGCCTCTCAAGATTTTTAAGGAGTAAGTATACACTAAATTAAAAATACAGATAACTTATTCCTAATAAGGAATGTTCATCCTAATTTAAAGTTTCAAAGCTTAAATAATATGAAACTTTACACATAACATGGATTTCATTATTCAATTTTAATATTGTCTAAATGGGTCATAATGATTAAGTAAAATTCAAGAAAAAATTGAAAAAATTATACTACAAAGTTGCTTCTGTAATTAGATGAAAAATAATGGTGAATAAATATGCAATATCAAACAAATTGGTTATACATTTAAAAAATTTTGCAAAAAATTCTAAATATGGGAATATAATCAAATCGGTTCAAATCCTTTTATAGAAAATTCCATCTAGTGTCATGTCACTCTATTCCTCCCACACTCATCTTGGATGTTATCCTTAGTATAAAAAGAACAACAATAAAAGCACAAAAATCAATAGGGAAAAATAAGAAAAAAAGATAAAGGGAAGCCAAATTCCCCTAATTTAAGATCTAACACTACATTCTAATCTTGGTATTAACGTCTTCTTATTTCATAGACACCATTGAAATCTTAATTCTTGCAAAACAAACAAAATAAAATAAAACAAAGAAAGAGTAAAACACATCAAATTAAACTAGAACTAAAACTACTCCTAAATTACTTCTAAACTATTCCTAAACTATTGTAAAATTATTCCACCTACAAATAAGAAAAGCCCATTAAATAGTCAGTATAAAACTGGTAGGAATAATACTTTGCTAACTACAAGATACATCAATATTAAAGAAAATCAAGTTAACAAATCAAATGATAAAAGCAAATCCTGTTAATTCTCTTTCTTTATCTTTGGATGTCTTAGCATGTTCCTTAAAACTAGGAAAGACACAAATTCATATTCTCAAGGACATCTCTCTCACACTTAAAATATTATAATAAACAAGACAATGCAAATATGAAGAATCAAATAAAACTTAAAACATATCATCAAATGAAGCATAATTAACAACTAATTCATTTCAATTAAGCATAAAATTATAATATAATTGATTAGCCCCTAATGTCACAGTTCAACAGTGTCAAAATAGCATGAATTAAGTCAAGTAAAGGATCCTAAGTAAATTTTGACTCAACATGCTTCATATTGTAAAAAGACTTGAAAGAACACTCAAAGTGTGCAAAAATTCATGCAAATTTTGAGACTATGAAAACACATTTAAATATTCTGTGCTATATTTATAAATTAAATACTCCATGTCCCAAAAACAATTAGATGCTTATGTTTGTGCATGCAATAAACAAATCAAATAGAGAACAAAATCATGAGACATATTCAATTCATACATGAATGAATGAGAGAGATCAAGTAGAAAGTATTGTCTAAGGAATGGGAAATAAATTCACTAAGTATGATATCGGAAGCACTATGTTGTTCATAGTTAGGTTCATGATGCAATGCATGGGTAGTGATCATGAAGAAAATGCAAAAAATCCATGCCATAGCACTTACTCCTAAGTTCACATGAGTCTTTCTTATACGTAAACTTCTTTGATCTCTTTTCTCCCTTTGCCCTAAAGGTTCACAATAAGATCATGAGTGTGATCTTGACTTCGCACATAATTCTTTTGATAATCTTTTCTTGGTGCTTTTGACTTACAATTCCACTTGCAATTCTCAAAATCTTGTCTTAAAACTTACACAAGTTACTTAACACCAAAATAAGTCATCAAGGCATTACAAAGCTGGTGCAAATCTTCTACATTAATTATAGCTGCCAAGTTAGTTAAATAATGCAAGTGAAAATTGGTTCAAAAACTTGAATGTAATGAGATGAAGACAAAATAAAATAAAGGATACTAAGGACGAAAAACTTTGTTTGTCTCCTAATAAGCGCTTTTGTCTAGCATTGTTGGCTTGATGCTCCCTGCTTCCTCCCCTTTAAGGTGGATCAAACTTTTGTAGCATCTAGCAATTTCCTTTCTCTTTGTTAAGGTAAAGTCAACTTCTACTCTAGTTGGAGAATCTTATGTTGTATCCAATTTAATGGCATAAGGGTCCTTCCTTTTCCTTACTTTCTAATATTTATAAGCAATTCATTGCTCTTGATCCTCAATAATATTTTATTATTTTTCACATCAATTATAGCTCTAGCAATAGCCATGAATGGACACCTAAGGATGAGAGAAAAGTTTTTATCTTCCTTTATATTCAAGATCACAAAGCCTATAGGTTGAGAGGAAAAAAAAAAATTATATCCTTAATTACTCATTCGATCTCCTAAAAGAACCATTATTCAATTGAATTGTCATCTTAGTTTTTTTATTGCATTCCCTAATCCCAATTTCTTTGCATAAAGAAAGGCATCACTTTTATACTTGCACCTATATCATAGAAAGCATTCTTGAGATGACCTCCTATAGTGCAATCTAAAGTGAACTTCTCTAGATCGTCTAATTTAAGGGGAAGGGTATATTTTAGTGCTTTAGTATATGCTTGAGCTAACATGATTGTCTCTCACCCATTTTTCTTCCTTTTTTTTTGCTATGATTTTTTCAAATAACTCCTTTTATGCTAATAAATCCACCATAGGCATATTAACCTCCAACTTCTTGAATATCTCCAAGAATTTCTTATAATCTTGATCCTTTTTCTTTTGATTTTGATGTAGCTAGTCATTATTTAGTTTCAAGTATCTTACTTGACCTTAGATGTACTGTAGTCATTGGCTTAGTTGAGGCAAAATCTTTCACGACATTTTCAAATGGTTTCTTTAGTTTTTCAAAACCCATTATGATCGCATTGGCAAGCATTTCAATTGCTGTTTCCAAGTTGGTTTCTCTTCTTTTTTCTTCATCTCTCTTACTAATTGGAAACTACAATCAACTTGTGATTCTCTAAACACACTCACTGGCAATTCTTGTTTCTTCTCATCCTTAATAGACTCAGATGGATTTAACTCCTTTTCATCCTTACTAGCCACTAGCATGGTTATTAAGAGCTCTATTGCCTACACAAACTAAGTCCTTGGCTTTTGGATGGTTAACCTTTGGCTTTCAAATTTTTGCTCCCACTTCTACTCCAAATACCTTAATAACTCTTTAGTATTCTTCTCTTTTTCTAGTGCTAGTGTTGCAAGATTAATGGTACTATTGCACCTTACTAAACTAGAGGGAGGTTGCTCATATTCATCGTAAGCCAATTCTTCAATTATATTAATTGCTTGCATCATTGGCATATTTGTCAAGGGTCTTCTAATAGCACTTTCAATCATAAATTTATCACGATAACTGATCCCACCAGAGAATAACAAAAATTGATTCCAAATAGTAATATCATGATGTGGGCATATGTTCATTAAGTCATGAAATCTCAACCATGCCTCATATAATAACTCGCTCTTGTACTGTTTGAAAGAAAGGATTTCTATTCAAAGCCTTATAGTACAACACAATAGAAAAGATTGTATGCAAATATCATCCACAACTGCTTCATGCTCAAATGATCTTCCAATAAAAGCACTTGTAAAATAAAATAAAAGGACGTAGAAATGTGACACTAAAAAGAATCCAACAAAAATAAACAATCAAGATGAAGAAAAAATAAATAAAGAAACAAAATCAAGAGAAAGAAATAAAAAAAAAAAAAAGAAGACAAAACACTTAGTCTTTAGACAGTCTTAAAAACTAAAACTAGCACAAATTGCTCTTTAGCAATAGTGCTAAAAACTTAATAAACGTTGAACCTAACTTTATTTCAAAAGCCTATTTTTACTACTAAGTGCATTTGGTAGCATATATAATATAATATTGGTAAGAACCAGGTCGAGCACACAGGAAGTACTGTACTAGCTCTCAATCATATTAGTCCCATCTAAAGCTAAGCGAATAATAGATGTTATTTTTAATTTGTAAAAACTAATACTACAACTAATCTAATAAAGTAGATAAATAGAAAATTGGTTAATGTTAATACCAAGTCTTTAATAGGTTTAGTTTTAAAACAATAAAGTGTTAGGTGAGAGCTCCTTTTAGCAAAGTGAATAATTACCAGGATTAACTAATTTATCTTTTTATCGCTATACAAGAAATAAACCTAATTAATTTTCTTCCAATTCCTAAACCTTAATTAAATTAAAGAGTATAGCACTATGTCTTTCTTTAATCCAAATCATCTAAATTAGAAAAATCAATTAGAAGAAGTTCTTGCAAACTCAATCTTAATTTAACGTATATTCTAAGAGAATCAAAATATATGCTAATGATTATGGAAATAAAGACATTAATAGACAACCAATTATTGCATAAGATCCATTAACTAGTAATCCATATATCTAATTCAGAATCTCAATTAAATAAAAAAAGGATACAATAAGTTAAACAATATCCAAAACAAGAACATATGGAGAAGAATGAAAACAACCTTTTTAAGGAGTTCCCAAACCCTAGTTCATGATCAAATATTGTTTCCTATCTTTTTATATTAGATTATAGAAAGAAAATAAAACTATTTTGAAAGTTATTCTTCTTATCTTCTAAACCTTAATTCTAATTGAATGAATAAAATGATAATAATGTATCTCACCCCTTTCTTGTTTACATAGCCTTTGTTTATTTATATGTATAGGGCATCTTCTAGGGCTTGAAGTCTTTCAAAAAATAAGTAAGTCTTTCACACCCAATTTCATGGCCATGATTCTTAGGCATGATTTCAATTTATGGTCATTGCTCTTAGGTATGATCCTTTTGAAGGCTTCATTGCTCATTATAATCATCTCTAAATTGTCCACACTTAATCAAATTCTTCAAACTCTTCAAATAAAGTCTTAAATCAAAATAAAACTTAATCAAGTACTAAAATCATTAAAACTACCCAAAAAAACATATAACACTATCGAAATGACCCATTAAAACATGTGTTATTTAGCACTTATCACTCATTCAAAGAGCAACTGCATAGCTATTCCGTTACTTTCTTGAGCTTAAGAAATCAAGGGACAACTAGTATTACCTTATAAGTTAATTAAAGAGGAAGTTGTTTTGAGGTTTAATATCGTCCATCCATGGATGGAAAAAGAAGTTCTTCTGGTTGACTATGAGGTGGACATTGATTTTTAAACCACTTAGGTTGAGCCTATCAAACTAAGCAACATTACTCTAATGCACAGTGATAACGAAGGAGCTAATCAAATTATGAAGGAGCTTGAGAGAAGAGGCTATCTTTTTATTGTTAAAAAATAAGTATGTTGATTTCGTAGCATAGGAGTTGCTTCAGATGTAGAGGTGATCAAGGAGGGTAATAAGGATATCTTTATAAATTTATTGTTGTGCTGAAGTAGTTTGACACAAGGGAGGTTTGTTAGACTCCATCCCTTAGGGAAGAGCTTCCTTAAGGCTTATGCTAGATATATGATAAAAGCATATTTTTCATGTTTTAATGTGCAAATTAGATAGAATTATTATTGATTTTATAGAAATCATTAAGAAATGATGTCTAATTATTTTAATTTGGACATTTAAGGAATTGGAGAATTTAAAGTGAAAATACGGACAATTTAGAGGAGTTTTATGTAAACAAAAAGGGCTAAAATGTGCTATGGCATGATTGAAATTCAACATAGTCGACCTACGCTTACACCAGTGACCTTTGGAGTCTACATTGCTGGCCTTCATTAAAAAGAAGCTTTATGCAAGCAAACCCTAGTTTTTCTTATAAATAGCCTTATGTTTCATCGTTTGAGAGACTTGTTTTTAGGAGACACACACTTTCCTTAGACTTAGAGAGTCGTAGAACAGTCATTAGATAGTTCTCGAAGAATTCTTCTGTAGAATCGCTTAGATCATTGAGAAGATTTTGCTTTGGAGATCAAGTTTTGGAGTTGCAATTGATGTTTATCTTTTCCAATTATAGAATTGATGACATTTATTTTAATTATATTTATGCAATTCTGTTAATTATTCATGCTTTCAATTATGAATTTCCTTGCAATTTCAATTAGTAGTTGCGCTTTTGTTTCAAATTCCATGGTTAGCTAAATTTATTTGTTGGAATTGATGAAACCCTAGATAGCTAAGATGATGATTGTATTCGTGTTATAAGATTAATAGATATAGAGATGGTTCATGATTGCAATTTCTATGATTTCAATTATAGTTGTTCATTTGATTATAATTATTAGAAACCCTAGTGATATGGGAGTTGATATAAGGTTTGTTAGAAATTCTTGGTTCATTTGATTAATTAATGTAGAAGCAGCGTTAATTGAATTAATTAGAAATTATCTAAAGATTAATGCTATGTTCGGCAATTGATTATTTACTAAGACATTAGGAATAATTGATTTAGGACATTAGACAATCACAGTATTGGGAGATATATGATTGTAATTTAGAGTCCACTATTAATTGGAGATGTGGGAGCTAACTGATTAATTAGGAGTTTAAATCCTTAAGTTTTAAGTTATAGTAATTTCACTTGAATAACCATGTAGCTAATAATCTATATAACATGATAACAATTGGATTTGCATAATCTAGGGTGGATTCTATTTTTCCCATAATTCTTAATTGATAGCTTGGTTTTAGAAATTTTATAGTTATTTTCTTTTTAATAGTTTTAGTATAATTATTAGATTAGTTAATATATTTTTTGATTGCCTGAATATTGATAAAAACTATCATAGGTTGAGTAATATTATAATCCTTAAGGGATCGACAATGTTACTTGCTCTGCATTACTTGATTCTAATCCAATATACTTGCTGGAGTATTCGCAATTTATTATATATATATGTAGTTTAAGTGAATCAATATAGTGCCTTTTCTTAGTTATGTTAACACTTTTAATTTTCATTACTTGGTTTTGTAAGTTTGAAGGAATTCAATATGTCTACTTTCAAGGTTACTGGCATAGGAACAATAAAGGTCAAAGGAGGTGAGAGCAACTTCATTGTGAAGTAAGTTCTATCTTCCACAAAGGAAGTACCTTCGATCATTTAAGAGACCAAGTAAAAGCGCTTAGAGCATCTTGGTGAAGATTTTAGTTTGAAGCTCAAACTAAACCTTAAATCACTAGTACAAGGGGATGATGAGTTGGGTTCGAAGATCATATATAAGGTTGTCAACATAAGTAAAGACACTTATCTAAGAAGGAAACCTTAGGACAACTTGTTTGTTGAGAGGACTGTTGGTCCTGTATAAGATATCAAGAGGGGGGTGGTTGAATAAAAACATTTTCATATAAGAAGAATAAAATTACCCCTCTTAACAACTTATAATGGTGAACAATGATAATTTAATAATTCAAAGCAAATTAAAAGAGTAAGTAAAGACAATATCAGGTAGAGATTTTATAGAGTTTCGGTCTTCTACCTATTGCTCTCTTCTAACTCTACTGTTGGGGACTCGATCTACTTCACTGGTATCATTCCACTAAACCCACTTAATCAAATCATAAAAAGATTACAATTACTTGTCACACATAAACTTTACAACACTTTGCTCTACTTATCTAGTCTCTCTATAGTCTAGGCTAATACAAATCTTCAGAGTATAAATGTACTTGTCTCAATACTCAAACAATAAATAATAATTATAAATTACAAGTGAGAACAAAAGTATAAATCTCAATTAATTTCACTCTAAAGAGAAATGACAATTGTTGTAATGTTTGCTTCGATGGAACTTTTTGAAGAAGTATCTAAAGGACTTTCTGTGACTTTTTAAAAGGTTGAATTTGATCACGATTTTTTATGCAACAAAAGCTTTTCTTCAAAGTTGTAGATGACATTTTGAATCCTTTCTCTTTTATATTGAGATCTTCCAATGGCTAAAAATTTGAAGATTATCTTCACTTCCATATTTATCCAACCATTAGTAATTCAAGATAATTCCTTGGATATTTTCAGAAGATCTCGGTTATTTGAAATTAAAAAATAACTCTCCTTATCTTGTTTATATCAGATATTCATCAATCCGTAACCACCAAATAAGCTTTTAATTTGAATTTGAAAAGATATGCTTTTGTTGGTAACTTTCGAATACAAGTTCAAAAATTTGAAACTCTACAAAATCTGAATCAATCTTATCTTTATCTATTCTTGTGCATATCTTAATTTATCTAAATATATTCACTAAAAAATAATCCCCATGGATCTTGATTCCATCTTTAATGGAATGGGATTAAGTGCATTTCCCTAATACACCTAATCTAGTGAAGCTAGGCCTTATTGAATTCGAATATGATATAAATTAAAATTCAATGTCATATATTTCCGAATCAACTTTCTAAATAACCTACTGAAGAGTATCAATCTTCCTTTCTTCAAAGTTTCTGAATAAACTTCTGAAGTGTTGTACCATTCCTACTTATAAAGCTTTTGAAATACTTTCTAAAAATTTTCAAACCATTCTCTTTTTCAATCAAGTAGACGTTCTAAATAAGTTTCTAAATGCACCTCAATATACAATTTTAAACTTTCTAAAGAACTTTCTAAATACCTATATACTTGTTAATATATTAGTGTTTTTCTCTCTTCTTGTATCATCAAATCCATGAGAGAGATATCTAACAAGGACAAGAGGGGAGAGCTTGCAAAGTAGAAGAAGATGTTGGAGGAGGACACAAGGTCATTTAGATCATCATCTGATGCCCTAAAAGCTTAGAAGCCAATGTTCCGCTCAATGTTAGAGGATAACATCGCTTAATGCTTATGCAAATAAAAAGGGCCTAAGGGATCCTAAGGTATGTAATGAAATATGTAGAGGTCTTGTCTTGCTTAAGTACAAGCCTTACATAGAGAAGACTGCTAAAGAGCTCACCCCTTGGCTTGTGGAAGACTTAGTCTATGCAAAATTGTATGATATAAGTATCTTTCTCTCTAAACTTAGTGTTGTAGAGTTATTATACCGTTAACCTAAGAATTGCTCAACAAGCGAGAGTACATATTGATGAAGTGTTTGAACTATGGAAGGTTAATAGGTAGAAGGTACTTTGTTATGTTGCCAACCTCGATAAATGACTAATTAGAGAGATAACTTATTTTCTAAATCGAATACTTTATTATAAAGAGCCTGGGACGTAGACAATGACAAGTATAAGGGGAAGCTTAATAAAAAGAAACTGAAGCCAAAGACCTTTTGAAAAGGAGTTTAAAAAGTTAGAGTCGAAGTTGTCCAATATAGATACTGAGCTAACAAGGGGCAATGAGAACATTACAATGATAGAGAACATAATGTGCCAATTTGAAGGAGATGAAAGGGAACTTAAGGAGAAGATATGTGAACTTTAGGAAGAACTAAGGCGGACTCGAATAAGCGAGCGGCAAACTACTGGTGGTAAGATCCTACATGTCGTCTATGATAAGGTCTTTTAAAAAATTATGGATAGCCTAGACTAGGAGGCTCTTTAACAAAAGTTGTTTATGAAGGCCATATGGGAAGCTTAAGAGGAAATGAGTCAAAAATATCTTAATTTAGAGCTTCGCTTTTGGAATTAGTTAGATGCTCTTTTGCTAGAAAAGGACCAAAATATGGTAGTTGGGAAGGAAGTTGCTATCGAAGCCCTAGGATCTAGGCTTATTACTAAGGAAGATAACAATAATAGGGAGCCTTGTCAAGGTGTCGCACTCTTTCCAAGAATTGTTAAGGTTGAGGGTCTTAGCCACATAAGAGACACCCTACCAGCTGAGTCAACAACAAATTTGACTACGTTTTTGGGGTTATGATTGGATGACCCTAATATGATTGAGCTATTCATACCGAGGTGAGTATCTTCTATAGTCTTACGAAGTCATCATCTTTCTTTCCTTTTACTCTTGAGTAGTTTTTTATATAAGTGAAGTTAGAATGTCACAATTTTCTTTTGTAAGTGTCATTTAACTCTTTTGAAAATGAAAATTCTTGGCAAGGATATGCATTTTGCAATTTTCATGCTTAATCCTATTGAAGTCTTCTATATGCATATGCCTATTAGTATACCATTTGGGACCTTCTAGAGTTTATCACCCAATGTATGGTGTGGCTTATTCTCTAATTGGATCAGAGCATATCATGGTCCATTATAGGAAGGAATCTAATTGGATTAAAGCAAATTGTGTTCGATTTTTCATAAGGAGTATGTTAGATTTAAGGCCTTAGGCTGTTTCGATGAAGGTATCCTCTTTAGACCTGAGGTCGTCGGATGTTCTCTTTATGTTGAGGTGGTCTCAGAACATAAGACCTAAGAAGGTCAAAAGCTCTATTCATCAAGGTGGTCTT
Organism: Lumnitzera littorea; assembly: GCA_024138015.1. NCBI lineage: Eukaryota > Viridiplantae > Streptophyta > Magnoliopsida > Myrtales > Combretaceae > Lumnitzera > Lumnitzera littorea. The sequence goes on along the minus strand of JAMXBB010000007.1, from coordinate 48,404,205 downwards.
AAGGTATAAGACTTAAGAAGCAAAAGATCTAGTTACCTTGTTGCATCTTGGAGCTTAAGGCTCTGAATGGTAGAGGTCTTTAGTTGCTAAAGGACAATCTTAGAGCACATGACTAAGGGAGGTTAGAAGCTCTAGTTACCTAAGGTGCTCTTAGAGTATAGAGATTGTTCACTAATCACCAAAAGAGGGATTTAAGCCTAGAACTCATAACATAAAATCAAGTTTTAGCTATGTCATAATCATGTGAGGTGGCATTGTAAAATACTATTTTATTTTCTAAAGTAAGGAGCACAATTGGTAATCTAATCGATGACCCCATTAGGGGGCTTTGTTGTTGTTGTTGTTGCTATTGCTGTTGTTGCTATCATTGTTGTTTTTGCTGCTTATAGGTTGATCATTATTGTTTGTCCCCCTCCTCTAATTAAGTTGTTTCTCCTCTTTGGCCTGACATTGGATATACTGCTTAAGGTAACCATATTGAATAGCACCTTTGATTACGTTCTTTAGTTAATAGAATTCATTGATATTATGACTCCTTTCACAATGAAAGTCATAATATGTGTCTTGATCACGGCATGTTGGGTTACCTTTCATTCTCTCTAGCTAGAGAAAAAGACCACTATTCTTGATCTTAAGAAGCATTTATCCCTAAGGGAAGTATGATCCCTATAGAAGGGTATTGAGCCCCTTCCCCAGCTTACTTCTCATCCACATGATGTATCCCAATCGTTTGATACGATCCTTAGTTGAATCATGATCCTTTTCCTTGTTGCTTACCTTATGCGCTTACTTAGTACTTATAGGCAAATCTAGCAAGCTATTTTGAAGAAAAGGCTCATGAATTGGAGATCTCGAGATAAGCTATTAACTTACCTTAGACAAAATGTTCCTGACTAAACCTCATTTGAACTAATGGATTAGGTTTACATGTTGCGAGTTAAAAGGCTTGGCTCTAAAAAGTTGGAGCAAGAAAGGAGGTTAGGTTAACTAAGCTCTTAGGGGCTTGGCTCTTATTCTTATGGTTTCATCCATGTTGTGGACTAAAGGGAGGTCAACTTAGTGCTAGAGAGCTCAGTTAGGCTTTAAGAAACTTAGTCATGTGCTATAAGGTTTAGGCTATACTATAAGGAGATTAGCCTTGAACTTAGAGGCTTATACCCAAAGTAGCCTATCAATACAATCTTAACATTTTTCTATATCAACTACCCTTACCCTCTCCCTTAACCCCAATTGTATGTTTCTAGGTTGATCACTATATATAGCATATGTTATATTACTCACTTGCTCATGATTAGTCTAAGATATAGTTTCTTAGATGGTTTAATTGATCTTGGCAATGGTAATATGATTTCACTAGTTAGAACTCTATTAACATTAGACTATTTTTAGAAAGTCTTAAATAAGGGTTTATATGGGATATAAATGCTTAGATTAACTTATGCATGGATTAAAAGTCATTGTTACTAGATCGAGAAATATGATAATTCAAGTCATGCTTGTGATTGGCTAAAAAAATAAAAATAAAAAGGCCATGCCTTTGGGTACTCAAATATTTAGAGTACATTAAATGGCAACTCAATGTAAGTGGATACAAAATGGATAGCATCATTAGTACTTTTGGTTTTGTAACTAAATGTAAATAATTTCTAGACTTAAGACCTTTGTTCACCTATGTAGTTGGGGTAATACTTTAATGTTAGAAGAAAAGTGGGTAAGAAATTTGAAATAACCTCAATCAATAAAAGAAAATAAATTAACAAAAAAAAAAGGAATTTTCAAGAAATTAAATAAAGGATGATTTTGAAATTTCAAGAGTTAAAATTTCTAATTTATTAAAATTCCCTTACTCTATTATTAAGTGAAAGTTATTTAAGTGAATAAACTATGCAAGATAATTTATCAAGGTGGATTATTAAATTACTTAGCTACCATTGGAGCTAATAAGTCAAGTGGAGAGTGTTTTAGTATACTAATTTAATTTTTGAGGGAGTATTAAATAATAGATGGAGCTCATTTGGAATTTGATGTGTGTCTAGGAGTTTAGTAATCATTAGGGCTTACCATAGGAAGTAGTAACCAAGTGGGTCCTTTGAGATATCGAAGAAGATGGAATGGAAAAGTTGTCAACATAGTAGCTTTTGTGAAGCTACTTAAAAGATATGATGTACCAACGAACACAACATGATTTAACACTTTGCCCAATATGACTCACAAACTAATGCTAAGATTTACTTACCACTAATCTCAAGCTACTTGACAATATTAGATAAGAGTGTAAATAAATTGTACTCAGAGAAGGGTATCTTACAACAACAAGAATATTCAATATTATAAAAGGTGTAAGATGATTTTGGCTACAAGATACAAAGGACTATTTATAGTAAGTCCCTAAGTCAATAAAGAAATATATGCAATTACAATAAGGATAATACAATAATACTATCTTAGTACATTGCCAAAAGGGTAAAAAGGAACAAATAGTATAAAGGAATATAGTACACTATTAGAAAAAGGAATGATAGGTGGCATGTTGTGATTAGGTCTGCATTCTAGGGTCTTAGGATACTGTGGCTGAGCTATATTGAGGTTTTGGTTGTTGCTGATGAGTGGTACTTGGAGTTGTGAAGATGAATAAAGGACGCTGGTGTTCGGTATGCCAAATGAGTAGAACTTGATGAGTAGTAGCCTCGGCCTTGGAACTCGGCAAGTCGACCTTGGCACTTGTCATTTTTATAGGTTAGAAGAGTAAGGCTTGGTGTATAGTGACCATAGGTTCAGCACTGGGCAAGTTAACCTTGGCATTTAAGTGGTCGACAACTAGATGAGAGTCTGAGCATAATAAAGTGTGTCCAAGCTAGGACCTTAGAGAGTTCACCTATAGCTTTCCCATATACAAGAGCTCATCTTCGGCAGGTTGACAAGAGAGTATCCTACTCACGAGAGATTGTAAGCCTTTGAGGCAGGTGTGAGTGAGTAGTCTAGAGGTTAGTAGTCCATTAGTTCCCTAAGGTTGTTGAAGATTTTCCCTTAAATCTTATTCTTGTTCTTCTTCTTTTTCTTCTTTCAACATTGAACGTTAGAGACACTCCATATCCTTCAGGCAGCTCTAACTCATAGGTGTTATCATTGATGTAATGAAGGATCTTAAAGGGGCCATTCGACAGTGGAGATAACTTGTTTATCCTTCTCCTTGGGAATCACTCCTTGTTGAGGTGGATCTAGATAAGGTCTCTTGGGTTGTAAATGACTTGCTTCCTTATTCAGCTTCCCTATTCTCTCTATCGAACTAGAGTCTTGGATAGTTGCTCGATAACCTTTTGATGCAATCTCTAAAACTCCTTAGTATGCTATAAGCCTAATTGACTTTCTCTTTAAGAAGTAGGGTTTATAACTATGTCCAAAGGTAAGTTCGAGTTAAGTCCATAAATGACCTCGAAAGGGGTTCTTCCTGTATAGCTATGAGAAGAGCGATTGAAAATGAATTCAATGATGGTAGCCTGAGATTCCAATCATTTAAATTCTTCCCAATAGTAGCTTAAAGGAGGTTGCCTACTATTCAGTTGACGACTTTTGTCTGGCCATTTGTTTGTGGATAGTAAGAAGTATTGAACATGAGCTTAATGCCGAGCTTATTCCATAGTGTTTTCCAAAAGAAGCTCATGAATTTCAAATCATGATCATAAACAATACTCCTTAGGACTCCATGCAACCGTAAGATCTCCTGTAAAAAGAGGTTATCAACAAATAATGCATTATTGGTTTTGTGGCAAGGGATGAAGTGGCTCATTTTGCTGAATTGATTGACCACCACCATAATAGAGTCATGCTTCTGAGGTGTTCTGAGTCAGTCGAGCATGAAATCCATGCTCAAATCGGTCCATAGTCACTCAAGTATGGGAAAAGGTTTATATTTACTATGAGGCTCCTCCCTTCCTTTGGCTTGCTTACACACCTTGCACCATTTGAGAATTTTGCATACATCCATCATCATCCCAAGCTAATAGAAGTGTTCTTTTAGTAACTTGACAGTCCTCTTCTCGCTAAAATGGTCGACTAAGCCCTCAGCATGGGCCTCTTAGACAAGTCCCTAGCAAAACTACTCTACATATAAACTTACCTTCCCTTCAGTAGAAATCTTCGGCTCAAATAGAACCCATTCATAACTCTTCCAATGTTACACTTGGCCACTAAGGGTCCAAAATCGGGTCATGATCATACTAATCAAGTAAGATGCCAAACCCAAGTATCTTAGCCTATAAAGTGGTAATAAGAACATGTTGATAAGAAAGTGCATCGATTACGATGTTGGTATTTCCCTTCTTGTATCTAATGACATAATAAAAAGTTTCCAAGTATTAGACCTACTTTGCATGGCATCGGGAAAGTTTTTGCTGCCCTCTGAGATGCTTGAGAGATTTATGGTCCAATGTAGAAAATAAACTCTCTTGGCAGTAAGTAGTGTTGCCAATTCTAAAGTGCTTGAACAAAGGCATAGAACTCCTTGTCATATGTTGAGTAATTCAGTGTCACACCTTTAAGTTTCTTGTTGAAGTATGCAGTTGGTCGGTGCTCTTGCATGAGAATAGCTCCAATGCCAACTCTAGATGCATCACATTCTAGTTCAAAAACTTTCTCAAAGTCGGGTAGGACAAGTATTGAGGCAGAAGTCAACCTGGACTTGATCTCATCAAAGCTTCTTTGAGCTTTCTCAAACCATTGAATTCACAGTTTTCTTGGTTAGCTTGCTTAGTGGGGCAGTGATGGAACTAAAGTTCTAAACGAATCTTCAATAAAATGAAGCTAGACCATGAATACTCCTTACTTTAGCGGTACTAGTTGGTGTTTGCCATTTAAGAATAGCTTGGACTTTCTCATCATCGACTTTGATACTTCCCTAAAAAACAACATAACTAAGGAATACTATCTTGCTCTGACAGAATACACATTTCTTTAAATTGTCGAATAATTGGTTGGCACAAAGGATATCAAACACAAATTTCAAGTTCTCGACATGAGAAATGAGGTCAATACTATAGACTGGAATATCATCAAAATAAACTACTATACACTTACCATTTAAAGTCCTTAGAACATGATTCATGAGTTGCATGAAGATGCTTGGTGTGTTAGTATGACCAAATGGCATCACCATCTACTCAAATAGACCATCCTTTGTTTTGAAAGTGGTTTTCCACTCATCGACATGTCTCATTTGGATTTGGTGGTAACTACTCTTCAGATCAATCTTGAAAAATACTCATGCACCATGTAACTCATCAAGCATATCATCTAATTAAGGAATCAGCTATCAATACTTAATAGTGATTATGTTAATTACTCAGCTATCAATGTACATTCTTTACAAGCCATCCTTCTTTGGTACTAAGATGGTACTAAGACAGCCGACACAACATAGGGGCTCATGCTCTCTTGAACATAACTTCGTTCAATTAACTCATCAACTTATTTCTTCAACTTGGTTGCTTGATCAGGGTTGAGTCTATAGGTAGGTCAGTTAGGTAAAGTAGCTCCAGGCTAGAGATTAATGTAATGCTCTATCCCTCTGATAGGTGGTAGTCCTTTTGGTAACTCAACCGAAAATAGGTCAGCATGCTCTTAAAGTAACATTTACACCTCAGCAGGTAAGGCTTTGATCTCTTTCAACTCAAGAAGTCTCCTAACTAACAAGAGTATACATCCTTCCATCTCAATATCTTTGAAAAATTAGGCTCGAGAAATCACTAAGGACTTCCTCTATAATGATATGGAAATCTTCTCTTACGACTCTTGAACTTCTCTAAGGCTCATTGGGGTCAACACAACCTTCTTCCCGTCATTCTGAAACATATAAGTATTCCTTTACCCATGATGGAGTGCCTTGCAATCAAATAGCCATGGTTGGCTAGTAGTATGCATGAAGCGCACATGGGTAGGACGTCATACAACACTTCATGCCTATATTTGCCACCAATAGTAATCGACACCTTAACTTGTTTAGCAATAGGTAGACCCCCTTTCTCATTTAGATAGTGAATCTTGTAGGGCTTAAGGTGTAGGTAAGTCTGCAACTTCAAAGTTTTGACTAGTCCTTATGCTATAACATTAGTACAACTCTCTCTGATGCGAACCGTGACTAAGAACAGACAAGGTCGATCGTTGAATGGGTCCAAGTTTATTGAAAGCTTAAAGAGATGATGGGGAAATACACAAAAGGATGGAAAATGAATGAAAAAGTAAGTAAAACCTATGAACAGCTCCAAAGGATATGACGCACTAATAGAACTTCTGTAGACTCATAGCACAACTCGATATGACACACGAGATAGTTCGGTGAGATTACTCCCTACCTAACCTTACTTGAAGGTTAAGATAAGAGTAAGATAAATGTAAACAAAGTAATGTTTATGAAAGGCAAATGTCAAGTGTATTAATGTTCAATTTGATAATGATGATGCCTACAAATACAAGGGTATTTATACCTAATAAGTTACGGCAACTTGCCTAAAAAGGAAAAGACAAAAAAGGGTATTTCCTTAAAGGAGTAATGTATAAGAATACAAAAGGGTAGAAAAGAATATTACGAAAAGCAATGATTAGTAGAGAAGATTTTATATATGGTCCTATACATGTGGCAATGATACTTTAGCGATGCCATTGGAGGATACGATCAAAAGTATACGATCAAGTTGCTTATCCAAGCAAGAGTAGTTAAGGATCAGTCCAATCTCTCTCTCTTAGCTTCTCGGCAAAGGAGATGCCAAGTCATTGGTCGACTCGGGCACGAATGAGTAATTGTGAGAGTAGCTATTCTCTTAATGATCTACAACTTAGTATACTTTAGAGAGATGGATAGTTATTCGGCTCGGTATATAGAGTAACTCGGCAAAGAAGTACTCATCTTTGGTAGGTGTTAGCTAAAGCAAAAGAATCTACCTTGCTAAGCCTTCCAGTCTTTGGGCTTTGTTGCAGGTCAAAGGCCTAGTAGCTTCATTCTTATCATTCCCTTCGGGTTGATTTAGATTTGGGGTCAAATCCGAATGGTCTTCAATCAACTCTCTATCAACGTGATACAGATTGAGGTCAGTGATGTTGAAGGTGTTAGAAGCCTTATAGTCCTCAAGTAACTTTAATTTGTAGGTATTATCATTGATCTTTCAGAGGATTCTGAAAGGTCCTTCAGCCCTTGGGGATAGTTTGTTCCTCCTTTTGTTTGGAAACCTCTCTTTGCTTAAGTACAGCCACACCAAGTCTCTTAGTTAGTTGGAATTATTTAGCCATCCTACCCTTAACCTTCTCTCGCATCCTTCTAGTAGCTTAGTCGATATACTGAGTGACCTTGTTATAGGTATGCTGAAAGGATTTTGCTCTAGCTCTTGTGTTAGGGTCTTCTTGCGCAGGTACAAGTAATCGTGTATGGTTAAAGGGTAACTCAGGATTAAACCCATAGGTCACTTTGAAGAAGGTCTACTTAATGGTGTCATGCACTATTCGGTTGTAAGTGAACTCAACCACTGGCAAGCAAACATCTCAATTAGTTGAGTTCTTACCTACTATAGCTCAAAATAATGATCCCAAAGTGCGATTAACCACCTTTATTTGGCCATCAATTTGGGGGTGATAGGAAGTACTGAATAGTAGTTTAGTCCCCATCTAATGCCACAAGGTCCTCTAGAAATGGCTCAAGAACTTCGAGTCTCTGTAAAAAACTACACTTCTCAGTACGCCATGTAACTGTACAATCTTCTACAAGTAAAGAAAAGCAATATCCAAAGCATTGTTAGTTTTAGAGTAAGGCACAAAGTATGCCATCTTACTGAACTTATCCACAATGACCATTATAGAATCTTTGCCTCAGGCAGTCTTTAGTAATCCAAGGAGAAAGTCTACACTCAGTTCGATCCATGGTTTCATCGAAACAGGTAAAGACATTGCTTTCCCTTGCTCAGCTTAGGATTTGGCCTTCTTGCACATAGCATAGCTTTCAACAATTTGGTACACATCTTGTCTCATTCTCGGCCAAAAGAAACGACCATTTAATAACTCATATGTTCTTTTCTCCCTAAAATGTCCGAACAATCCTCTACTATGAGCTTCTTTGATCAGCATCTCCCGAAGTGAATAGGTCGGCACGTACAATTTCCCACCTCGAAATAAGTATCCCTCTTCCATATGATACTCGTCCACTATCCTTCCATTGACATAATGCACGAGTATGGGCACAAAGTGTGGATCTTTAGATTACTACTCTTTGATGCTTACAAACCCAAACAGCCTGGTCTTTAGTTCAATTAAAAGCACATGTCTCCTCAAAAGAGCATCTGCAACTATGTTGCTCTTTCCCTGCTTATATCTTATACCAAAATTGAATCCTTCAAGGAATTTAACCCATCTCGCCTGTTGCTTCGATAACTTGGTTTGACTTTAGAGGTACCTCAAGGACACGTAGTCAATATAGATGACAAATTCTCTAGGTAGTAAATAATGATGCTATACTTATAGTGCTCAAATCAATGCCAAGAGTTCTTTGTAATGCATAGAGTAATTTAATTAAGGTCCTCTAAGCTTCTCACAATAGTAGGCAATTGGTCGGCCCTCCTGCATTAGGATAACGCCTAATCCAATACCTGACATGTCACATTCCAGCTCAAATATTTTTTCAAAGTCAGGTAGAATAAGTACAGGGGCAGAGGTCAACTTTTCCTTAATCTAAGAGAAACTTCTCTCCTCCTTTTCTCTGTATCAGAAGTCGATGTTCTTCTTTATTAGCTCAGTAAGCGGTGCAGTGAATGTACTGAAGTTCCTGATGAATCTCTTGTAGAACGAAGCCAGTCCATAAAAACTTCTCACATTGGTACAAGCAGTAGGAGTTAGCCACTCGACGATTGCTTGGATCTTTTCGTTGTCTACTCGTAAGCCTCCTTTACTTATTATGTAGGCTAAGAATAGCACTTCCTCCTAGCCAAAGCAACACTACTTGAAATTGCCAAATAATCTCTTAGCATGGAGGACGTTCAATGCGGCATTAAGATGTTCACAATGACTTAACATATTGGCACTATAACTAGGATGTTGTCAAAGTACACCACAACACACTTTTTTATCAGATGTCTTAGCACATGGTTCATCAATCTCATGAAAGTGCTTGGGACATTCAACAAGCTAAAGGGCATGACCATTCATTCATAGAGTCCACATTGAGTTTTAAACCCAATTTTCCACTCATCTCCTAGTCTCATGCAAATTTGATGGTAGCCGGACTTTAAATCAATCTTGCTAAAGACCTTAGCTCTACTCAACTCATCTAACATATCTTCTAGTCTCAGAATAAGAAACCTATACTTGATTGTAACCTTGTTCACGGCTCAGCTATCTACACACATCTACCAGGTTTCATCCTTTTTCGGCACTAGAAGTGCCGACACAATGTAAGGGCTGAGACTTTCCCTAACATATTCTTTCTCTAGTAACTCATTGACTTAAAGTTGGAGTTTAGAAGCCTGTTCGAGACTCATTCGATATGCAAGCTTATTTGGTACGGCAGTATCGAGTATTACATTAATGCATTGTTCTATACCTCGTAGTGGGGGTAACCCCTCAGGTAACTCTTCTGGGAATAGATTGGCATATTCATCTAGCCCATTCGGAGTTACCTCGCTCCCTCATCTCTAGCAAGCGCCTGACCAATATATAGGGTTGACTCGTTAGCATTAATGGCCTCTTGGAGTTTGGCTTTACTCATCACCAAAGCCTTCTTCAATCCACGAGTAAGTTTATTCTATAGTTTGTTAACTTCTCTCGGCGACATTAAATTTAGTGTAATTTTTCAGCCATCCTTTTAGAACATATACGTGTGAAGTGCACAAAGTCTTGAATGTCATCCATTGTAGTAAATCCTTGGAGCTCCACAATGTCTTGAATGTCATCTCACAACCCAGTAAGGTACCTAAAGATCGTATACGCTGGTGGTTCCTCTACTTCACATCAAATCATGAGTATTTGGAATTCTTGGACATACTCGTCAATTGTTCGGCCTCCTTATCTCAGCTCCTAAAGTTGAGTGAAAGTATCTTGCAGATGAGTATCTGGTACAAATCTATTTTCTAGTATTCTTTTCATTTCAAGCTAAGTATTAATCTCTCAGCAACCTCCTCGCCTCCTCACAGCCTAAAAATTCTTCTACCACATGGCGACATATTCGGAGAACTCAATAGCAACAGTTCTTACTTTCTTGTAGTCCTTGTACAAATAATAGTCAACTATATGCTCTACCTTTTCTTCCCACTCTAAATATTCATCAGCACTCCTAAATCAATTGAAGCTTGGAATTTAAAGCTTTACATGGTCAGATGCTCTAAGGACTCGAGTTCACTCTTCTTCAAAATATTCTTCTTCGTCCTCTTCTTCCAGTTCTCTCAGGTCTATCATTCGTCTTACTCGTCTACTTAGTTCACTGCCTCAAGCTTATCAAGCTTAGTTTCTAACAGGTTAAGTAGCTTATGGGATGTTTTGTGCGGCCTTAGTTGATCAGCAAACCAATGCATGTACAGCTTGGGTCAAATCTACCAAGAGGTTAGTTACCATATCAAGTCTCTCATCAGTGCTCTCAGGGGTTCCTTGAAAATGTCAGCCATGGTGGATAACTCCGCTATTGTCATCTCCAACACCAACATTTACACTTGGATTTGTCATTTCTCCAAACTAGAAACTAAAAAACCAGCAAACATAGCAACTAAGATGAACACAGTAACTTGCTCTATTTCACACATATAAAGTAAAGCATAAATAAAACCTTAAAAACCAACTACAAATCAAACTAAACCTCCGCTTTGATACCAAGATGATATAAACCGTGACTAAGAATAAACAAGGCTGGTTGCTGAATGGGTCTAAGCTTACCAAAATCTTGAAGAGATGATGGGGAAATGTGTGAAAGGGTGGAAAATGAATGAAAAAATAAGCGAAATCTATGAACAACTCTAATGGATATGGTGCACCAATGGAACTTCCATAGACTCATGACATAACTTGATATAATGTATGAGATAGTTTAGTAAGGTTACTCGCTACCTAGCCTTGCTTAAGGGTTAGGATAAGAGTAAGATGAATGTAAACAAAGTAGTGTTTACAAGAGGCAAATGTTAAGTGTCTTAATGTTCAATCCGACAATGATGATGCCTTACGGCTACAAATACAAGGGTATTTATACCCAATAAGTTAGAACAACTTACCTGAAATTGAAAAAATATAAAAGTGTATTTCCATAAAGAAGTAATGTATAAGAATACAAAAAGGTAGAAAGGAATACTTACGAAAAATAATGATTAGTAGAGCAGATTTTACATATGGTCTTATACATGTGGCAATGATACTTTGGCAAAGTCATTAGAGGATGCGAACAAAAGTGTACGATCAAGTTGCTTATTCGAGCAAGAGTAACCAAGAATTGGTTCGGTCTCTCTCTCACGCCTTCTTGGTAAGGGAGATGCTGAGTCATTGGTTGACTCGAGTATGAGTGAGTAATCGTAAGAGTGGCTGTTCTCTTAATAACCTACAACTCGGCACACTTCAAAGAGATGGGTAGTCATTTAGGTTAACATATAAAGTGACTTGGTAAAGAAGTACTTGGCTTCAATAGGAGTCAACTAGAGTAGAAAAATTCTCCTTGCTAAGCCTTCCAATCTATGGGTTCGGTTATAGATCAAAGGCCTAATAGCCTAATTCCTATCACCTTCTATCAATGATCAAAGCACAAAGTTTGCCATTTACTCGACAATGTGTATAGAAGAGGTTATCTTTCTGTTCATTCTCCCATTTCAAGTTAGATCTAAGTGTTAGTATCTTCATGAAATTTTTCCACCAAGTGATTAACATCTGCCTCTTCTTCCTCTCCTTTACTAGCATTTCCCCTCTTAAACTAAGGCTTGTCTCCCTTGATGGCCATTATACAGTAGCTCAAGCATTAACTAGCCATGTATCTAAAACCAAGGCACTTGAAACATTTTATTTCTTGGGTTTTCCTTGCTAAGCTCTAACCTTAGTCTTTCTTAACCTTAGGCTTCTTAGCCTTGCTCTAGCCTTGGTTATCATCAGGTTTGCTCGACATCTGATCTCAACAGTCTACCTCAAAACTGTATTGAGCTTGGTCATATGCCGGTCAGCTCAATATCCCAATTCAACTACTCAATAAGCTAGGTCAACTACTCAACGCTCAGTTGAGCTGATTTCTCATCTACCTTTTTACTCTTTAGGCTACTCGAATAGCTTCATCCATACTTCTTAGCCTTTTCACCTCCACTACATTACTAATCTTGGTCCTTAGTTTAGAAATGAACCTAGCTATGGTCCATACCTTAAGCTCATCAACATTGTATTGAATCATTAGCGACTGAAATTCTCAAATGTATTTGTCAATTGGTTGATTACCTTGTCTCAAGTCTTAGAGATGTTAGAAAGTGTCTTACTCATAGTGTTTTGGAACAAAACTACTTCCCAAAATTCTCTTTATCTCATTCTATGTTCAAATTTCACATCAAGCTCTCTAATGTACATTCTGCAGTTTCTTCCACCACATTGCTGCATACATAGAAAATTCTAATGCAGCTACTCGAATACATACTAAGTCTTCGTAATCATAAAAGTTGAATACCTTTTCAATCTTCTCCTCATAGTTTAGGTAATCATCAATACTTCCTAACCCATTAAAACTCAGAATCTGTACTTTAAGATGCTTATCTCCTCTAAGAATACAGAACTCACATTCTTCTAACCTATCATACTACTCTTTCTCCTCATACTCTTCAACTTCATCCGACTTAAGTCTCCTTCTCGTAACCCTTTCAGCATGATGAGGTAAAGCTAGGTTTACATTCATAAATTCGGGTGCTCGATGTTCGCTTACCTTTCTTCTCGACCTATCTCTCACTTCTTAGCCTTATTTAACAACAATTCTCTCTTATGGCCCAATCTCTACTACCTTTTGTGCAGAAATAACCAAATTGGCCACACTAGTAGCAAGATCTTGTATTCTCTCATTAGTAATTCACGGGGTCTGTTGGGTAACACAACCATAACCAAGAACATCACTCTTAACATCATTAATCTCTCCTTAAACATTAGGATTCAACATTTCTCAATGCAAAACTTCAAAAGGTCTACTACTTAATAGAAGATTACACATAACTTTTAAAATAAGATACATACAATGACTAAAGAACTTGTTTTATTCTTCCACCAAAGAAATAAAGTATAACAAAACACACATACTGTAACAAGAAATACTTAAACTTTAAGCTTCTCTGATATGAAGATTATATGATGTATGCCTAAGAGCTCAGTAATCACTAGAGCTTACCTTAAAGAGTAGTAGCCAAGTAGGTCCTTTGAGATATCAAAGAAGATGGAATGGAAAAGTTATCAACATAGTAGCTTCCATGAAGCTATTTGGGGGATATGACATATCAATGAACATAATACGACTTAACACTTCACCCGATATAACTTATAAGCCAATGCTAAGGTCTACTCATCACTAATTTCAAACTTCTTGGTAAAATTAGATACTAGTGTAAATAAAATATACTCAGAGAAGGAAATCTCACAAGAACAAGTATATTTAATATCAGAAAGGGTATAAGATGATTTCAAGTACAAGATACAAAGAACTATTTATAGTAAGTCCCTAGGATAATAAGGAAATATATATAATTACAATAAAGGGTAATACAATAATACTATCTTAGTATATGGCCAAAAGGGTAAAAAGGTACAAATAGTACAAAGGAATATAGTACAATGTCAGAAAAAAGAATGACAGGTAGCATGCTATGATTTAGTTTGCATTTTAAGATCTTGGGATGCTATAGCTGATTTGTACTAAGGTTATGGTTGTTGCTGACAAGTAGTACTTGGAGTTGTCAAGATGAATGAAGGATGCTACTATTCAATATGCCAAATAAGTAAAGCTTGATATGTAGTGGCCTCATCCTCAGCACTTGTCATTTCTATAGGTTAGAAGAGTAAGGCTCAGCATGCAATGACCTTAGGCTTGGCACTTAGTAAGTCAGCCTCGACATTTGAGTGGTCAACGACTGGACAAGAGTTCGAGCACATTAGAGTGTGTCTAAGCTGGGACCTTAGAGAGTTCGCTTACAACTCTTCCATATACAAGAGTTCATCTTCGGTAAGCTAACGAGAGAGTATCTTCCTCATAAGAGATTATAGGTATTGAAGATGAGTGCAAGTGAGTGGTCCAATGGTTGGTAGTCCATCAAAATTTAAGTCTAGAAACCCACTCTTTTTAACTATCTCCTTGTATGTGAACTATAGGTAGACTAGGAGCTTCAAATTTAACTCAAGCTATCAATTAAGGATCAATTTAAAGTAGCTAAGAGCTAGTGCTATATCAAGTTCTCAAGTGAATTTAGAGTAAGTATTCATCAACTCTTGCTCAAATAAGTTAAATTATAGATAATTTGATTAGTGTAATAATCTACATTTTATGATCTATTGGAGTTTAGGTTAGTTGAAGAAAAATCAACTTGATTGGTAGAATAGGAAGGGTAGCCGCAAGCTTCATTATAAGGATGTAAGTTCAATTTTCAACAAGTATAGGGGTTAATTTGATGGACATAGTATTTGGAATTAATAAAGCTATAGATATAGTTAGTTAATCTAGTTTTAATTTTTTAATCACGTAAGGAATTCATTTTGGAGAAGTTTGATCCATTGACATTTGGTTTCTCTCTAACTTTAAGAGGTTTTGATCTATAAACTAAATTACTCTAGATTTCTAGTTATTTTGTGGATCTAAATGTTTAATTGTATAGTTACTTGTTAAATTGAAGCTTAGAAGCATTAAATTGTATTGAATCGAAGTTTATGTTGGATAATGAGGTGTAATTGCTATATGTATTTATATAGGTCTTGGTGGTTTACTTGTTGAAATGGATGTTAATATGATTTAATTCATGTTATATGATGTTAATGAATATGTTTAAATTGGTGTTGATGATTTGATATAGTAGAAGTTTGATTTTAGAAGTATAACATGGGTTTAGGTTAGATGTAGGGTTGATTTCATGTTCCTTGTGTTATTCAATAGATATTATGATATAGAGTAGCGAAATCATGTCTAGGATTGAACTTGATCAAGTGAAATGTATTGGTGTTTATTCCTCTTGTTATTGTGACTTCAACAAGGGTTTAAGGTGTATTTTGATGATTCTTATTTTACTTGATTCAATTATTAGCACGTTGATCAATTCATAAAGTTGTATATAATTTAGATTGTAATTGGTGTTAATTGTTGAAATTTGGGTAATACTTTAGGCAATTGTGGAAATTGTTAACTAAGTACTAATGATCAAAGTTGATCATGTTCTTGTTGATTTTGGTTAGATATTAGGTATTTGATTTAATCTCCAATGATTCTTGATGGAGTTGGATTAGTTGATTTGATTGGAAAGTTCTAATTGATATGTTTAGATGTTATTAAAATTTATGTTTTTGTTTTTGTTAAGATTGATTTTCAAGAAGTTTCCCAAAAATATATTTTTATGTTCTTAATGACTACCCTATTTATAATTATTAAGTTTCTTATTTAATTTGTATTGCTATTTTTAGTTAATAAATTATTTCTTTATGATTGTGTTAGATAGTTTAATTCTTTACTATAGCTTAATAATTTTTGTGCTATTTTGAACTCTTGTCCATTATTACTAAATGATAATGACCCATATGCTTAAGGTTTTGGGTATTTATTACCTTATCAACTACCAATTACAAGGAGATATATATTGCCTACTTTTCTAGCTAATATATACATAAAAAACAAGAACCAAATAATATTTACTTAAAATGTAGTAAATATGATTTTAGATTGATGACTGGTTTGTAGTTTGTTGGCAAGTGAATGATTTTGAAAACTTGTGAAGATTTTAGAAAAACATTCACTTATATAGAATAATATCTTGTAATGATCAAGTAAATGTCTAGGTGTCACACGCCCAATAGAGTTCTAAGTTAAAAGCCCCATACTTTAGCAAGTAGGTTCTAATCAATCAATTCCAAAGCATCTACAAAAGTAACCCAATTGAGTTGAAAATTTATGAGTAGATTATAAGAGTTAGTTGGAGAGACCTCGTGAGTATAGAATATGAAAATATAATAAGATAATAATGATAAAGCTAAAGTAGTCAATTCTTATATTATTCTATATATATATATATATATATATATCAGAATTATACAAAATAGGTATGAACAAACTCTTAAAGATATATTATATGGATAGTAAATTATAAAGTGACATATAATAATAGGCAAAACCATATATGTACATCAGGGATAATTATTGTATATATAAAATACACTCATAATTATTTAAAATACTTAAATATATGCAAGATAAACTAAAAATAAACTCAGGTGGTAGCAAGAGGGGTGTTGATTTAGGATGTGGCATGTAGGGGAAAAAGGATTTAGGTATTGTTCTTAAGACAAAGACACATAATCAACTAAAAATAACATTTGTTAGCTATAGAGAAATTCCTTAGGAACCATGAAAGAAAAAAAAAAAAAAAACAAGCCCACCCTATTCAAGAAAATTTAGGAAAAATATATTGCAAGCTAGCTGTAGAGGAGTTTGCGCACTTTGTTAACTTTTCAAAGTGTGCCACCACCACCACTTGAAGTGAAACCCTATACAAAGGTGGGTAGACAAACCCCCATCCCTTAATGGGGGTTGAAGCAAGGGGTTTTAGTGAGTTCTTGATTTTAATTAAATTTTACTAAAAAAAAAAAAGAATTTTAAAATTTATGAAACTTAGTTTTATTGAGCATTTTTGCATATACATTTTAAATATCAAATCATATTTTCAAAATTTTAAGTGCATGTATATGGTCTTTATGAAAAACATTCCATCCATCGATTTTTATCATGTTTTCAAAAACTCAAATAACATAACTTCAGCCTAAATTTTGTGTATAGACTCCTTAAAGACTATATTTTCATCTTATATAAATAGTTTTCCAAATTTGTCAAGTTGGATTTTGTCGGTTTATGTAATTTTTTCTTAAAAGACCTCACTTGATTTTTATGTAAACATGCCATGTCATGTTTTTTAAGGTTATGTAGCAAACAAAACAAGAAAGGTTAAGCCAAAAGTTGATTATTTTTTATAAAAGTTCAATTCCAATAGTTGAAACTACATGATTTTGAGCAAATTCATATTTGGGTTAAGAGGATTAAGCTGATAGGTATGAAATCCTATGTAGAAGAAGTGAATTGATGTATGCAAGTGGGTTTAACTATTGATCCTATTGCAAGTGTATGTATAATAGTATGTTATGTAGGTACAAACTTCTAGTTTCATTTAATTGTGGTTAGGAGTAGTTAAAATAATAATTGAGGCTTGTTATGAAAGTTGGATAAAGCTTTTGAAGAGTTGATCTACTCGAGTTTACTAAATTTATGGAATAAGGATTGATAGGAAGTGTAATAGTGGTTTCTAAGATAAAAGAGCAAGCTTAGAAAGTGATTCAAAGGGTTCTTTTGAAGTGAAATTCCATGCTTGGATGCACTCAAAAGTTGAGTCAAAGAAAATTATTATAAGAACCACAATTAGTATACTTTCAAAGACTAAGTTAAAAAGTACATTTTTAAAAAACCCTTAAGAATAGTGAGACTCAGAGGATAGTTCAAAGAGTACTTTGTTAGAAGATTTAAATTTGACCAAACTCAGAAGCTACTCAGAAGGTAAGTTGGTATAGAACTTGACTTCAATGCGATTTAGAAGGAGGCTCAAAAGGTCTCTAGCCTAAAAATTCTACAATTACCTTTACTTAGAATCTAGCTTAGAGGGTAATAAGGATAAAAGTCACTTATAAATAACTCTAGTCCCAATATGAAAGTATAAATAACCTATAAAATTGATGTCCAAACAACTTAATTTTTACGATAAGGAATCAATTATTATTATTTAGTAGCTTATACAAAAACTAAAGTTGATCAACTAAATATATATAAGGATGGTCAAAGGAGACAAATACAACACCCACGATTAGTAAGCAATAAAGTTTCACTTAAGTAAGATCAATGTTTTGTGACATTTTGAAATATTATTTCAAAATACTTGAAAACTTGGGAATGTTTCTATTTGTGATTGTAGTTGGCTACTTATTATGAGCGCATGTGTTTGAAATTTGATTTGCTGTGATGAAAGCTAAGCTCTATGTTATATTTGTTTTGTGTATATTGTTTTGTTTAGATTATTTGATATTGGTTGATTACCCTAAAAACAAACAAACTTAAAGTTAGTCTAATGTCTAACTTGATATGCATCGCAACCCATTAGAAAAAATGGCTAGGGTCATTAGGCTATACATAAACCCTTTGATAAAGATAGCTGAAATAGTCTTCTCACCTTAATCAAATTAAGTGATAAGAGAGGAGGTCATAGTAAGGTTATGGATAATGATTCGAAGGTAGTCTCTTGTAGAGTATGTTTACTATTGCATAAGCTCTAGTTTGGCTTCAATATGAGTATATGACGTGAAACTTCTCATCTTAGATTAAAGTTAGTATAATTTCTACAGTCTCATGATAGATAGATTAATGTCATACGATAGCACTTACTTATATATGCATTGCATTTAACTAACTTGATTGAAAACCTTGGTTGTTCAATATTGGATACATATTTCTACCTCCATCTTACTTATTGAGCAAGTTTTTGCTCATTTCTGCATAGTTTCTTTTTTAACTTTACAGTTGAATGTAGTAGTTTACCCAATTCTAGATTAACAACAAATAGGGATGCAAAGTGAGATTAATGATGCAAGGTTGGATTTATCTCTCTTGTAGTTTTTGCTTTTAGGAAAACTAATTGGTTTTCATTGAGCAACCCAGTAGTTTTCGACTGAAGAGTTAAAATGCATGCAAAAATACCTATAGATTTGTAAACTTTTATCTCAAATGTAAACTTATGTATATATTTTCACTACAAAAAAGTATTGTAATTTTGCTATAAAATGTTATTTCAAAAGATTATATTATAGGTTTTATATCAAATAGGTTTCGAATTAGATACTTCAAAAAAGTTGAGTCGAGTGTGCCATGTGTAAGCTAAGTCTATAATAGCAGTTATGAGGTCAACTTCTGTTTCAGGATAACTCACATGACAATCTATTACAACTTCATCTACGTGGGGTGTGACATAAGTTCAAAATACAAACGAACGTCTATACCAAAACAACACTAAATGAGTTCAATAAGTCTAAAAGTACTGTAGTATAATAAGATACATTAGTATAAACAAAGTCTAACAATCATAGTAGTAGAAAATTGCCAAACTAATCCCCATTGTCAAATCCAAAGCCAAGCAATCACACAAACATTTGATGACACCCTTACACATGCCAATTGTTAATGCAGTATTTAAGGTTCAATGATCTATAAATTTAAATGGAAACAAATAATAAAGGAGTCTTTATGACTTGGACAACACGAGGAGGGTAATCAGGGTCCTAACCTATTGTAGCAGGTTATTAAGGGTTGATAGGAATAGTCAAACTCCACAACCAAAAGGAAAATTAAATGGTAATCTCAAAGGAGTTTGACATCATATTAGACATCAACAACCAAGGTTTTATATATAATGTATCATTTGTTGGCGTACAATCGCTATAACATTAGTCTTTGTTTATGTCTCTTTTGAAATTATTATTTAAAAGAATTATGAATAATACGATGGTAATGTCAAAAAGTTATCATACAGTTAAAAGGTGTTACCTTGCAACCAATAATGGGGTTTTTATTAGAAGCTAGTTTGTATAGAAATAAAGTAATTTTCTTAAAGATAAATTGAGTGGACGCCATATTGTATTTGTAAAATCAGCCTAAAATTGAATTTAATGACACTATACTTAGCCAGCCCCCTTTGTCGAGGCATACTGCTACTGTTGAACCCGTTAGATAATGTTGATTCGTATCCACCAGAAAATATGCCTCGATGAAAGTGTGTTTTTGACTAACAAATTGACGACAAAAGATCATAGTGTGCAAAGAGCTAGACAAAAGAATGGATAATATGATGAGATTGCATTCATTCATCTTGGAAAAATTTAATACGATGAGGAAAAATTGTCACCCCAAGATCTTTCACGAGAAGCCTAAAAAGATGGTCCCTATGCAATACTAGACGTAGTTTTCCGTAAAATCATGCCCGAAAAATTAGCGTTTTGAGGTTGCTAGGTTTTATAAATATTATAGTATCGAAGACAATGGAGTTATTGAAATGCATCAGATCCAAAGTTTGTCGTGGGGACAAGAGAATTCGGAAAACTTCCATGCCTTGCTTGATCTGCTTAACATGAAATCCATAGCACGTTGACGAGGGTGTATTTGTTTTTTCCCGCTTATCTAAACTTTTTATTGGTATTTGTTTCGGTCGAATATATATTTATAATGCTAAATATCTAATTTATTAACCAAGGGTAGCTGCAATTATTAATGGATTTTAATGATAGAAGGTATGGCAGTTGGTATTGGGTAGTACTAATTAATAAAAGCTTATGACTTGAAAGGAAAGAGATTAAGAAATTATTGAAAGTACCAAAAAAAAAAAAAAGGACAGGTAAGGATATTAAAGGGTATTAGAGGACTTGAAAGCATGAATGTGCTCACTGGGGGAAATGAATTTATTGATTAACTATTTAAGAAGTTTAAACTTAATATTATTATTATCAAATTAAACTCGAATAAATATTAAGTTACACTTAATAGCTTCCAAATAATTTGAATTGCTTAGTCCCCTATCTCTCTTTCACGTTTTGTGTAGGCGCCAGGTTTGCACGAATATTTGCAACAGGACCGTTGGAAAAGTTCAGTTCGCCTCTCCTTCTTTTGACGTTGCAATATATGGGTGCACATCATTATAGAAGAGCCCTCCTAAAAGAAAAGCTTAGACAATGTCATTTTTGTCCTCAATTTTACGTCGGCTTATAATTTACCCAAAAACCAATTAAATTTTCCACTGCAAACATCACTATCTCTCTTCTAAGAATATTAGGATACTCGAGAGAGTGTGTTAAACTAAAACCCAAAGTTAAATTTAAGCTAATCAAAACTTTTAATTTTTAATTTTTTCTTTTATTGATTTGAAGTACATCAAACTTAAAAACCAAAATGGAACTCAAGAAATCCTAAGTTCAGTAGATTGGTGTTAAAAAAAAAAAATTAGGATAGTTACATACTCATTATACAATTTAATTTACAACATATACGATTGCATAAATAGTATATAACCACATATTACTTAGCATAATTCGTAAGTATCTTTTTGGCTAGAGTCTATACAACAGAAACAGATGTTATACAAATGAATCACAAGCCATTATGTTTTGAAGGATATAATAAATGCATAAAGCATGTCCAATTTATCATGTATAAAAAATAACATATAGTCATACATTTAATTAATTTGCAAATCCATATCCATTTGGTTCAAATATAAAACCTAACCGAAATTTTTGCTTTATATGCATTGTTAAAGTTTGATTTTGGTTTGAAGATTTTCCAAACATATAAAGTTTTATTTGATTTCAAAAGTTTTGAAAATTTGACATATCTAAACCATGTTTCCTCATAGTGCCATATTAGAGGAAGTAATAACAATGCCAACTATCGAAATTTCTATTAGGTAAAAACTGTGGTATGCGAAAAGTTTAGATAATTGATTACTAATAATCTAAAATTAACGTATTAAATGCAATACCAATCCAACCAACATGGATATAATCAAACATCGGGACTTGATATGTCAAACATTTGGCACATGGAATACACAGACACATTTACATGTTAGCTATCGACAGCGACACAGCACAACAAGGTCCACAAAACTGAATCCATGAAAGAATTTTTCCTCATTTTAAGTACCATTCTGAGTTTGGTGATTACCCTCCCTATTTTAACTTGGTAATTTAACCCTTTTCTTTTCAGCCCACGAACTTTCTGGTTTCCCTTTAAGCAGCGACAAAAAGGAAGCAAAAGCTCCCATGTGGAAATTGCAAAAAAAGGATGTCTAGAAAAGTCGCTTTTCCCTGGCCATCCCACTTTTCACTTAACTCTTTTCTGTTTTTAAATTTTTTGGAACGCATCCTATGCTATTTGCTTTTCAATTTTTCCTGCGTTCCATTTTATTGTTCTTCTTCTCTCTCTCTCTTGCAGGCACGCATGACAGAAGATTTGACTTTTGCTTATTTTTGCTTTTGTCAACATGAAGAAAGAGGTGCGCGAGGAAGCTAAATATAGTGGGGTGCTATGTGTCACGGTCCAAGGCTTTTCTTACCACACAAATGAAACGTATGATACTTACTATCCTACCTCTACAGTAGTAAACAAACCTAACTCGCACGCAACGTTAACCAATAAGGTCTAAACTTGTAAACAACACAACCAAAAAAAAAAAGCCAATTGAATATAGGGGACACAAATATGAATGGAAAAATGAATAACATACTTTTATTAATTCCAACGGTAATACAATGTTATAATATATATGCACGGAGGTATAATATATATAACAAGCACTATTAGTCGTAATCAATCAACATTGTGAGTAAGAGCTTTAATTTAAAAGAGTACTCACGTGCTATCGGTCATGATCAACTAACATGGTGAGTAAGAGTTTTAATCTAAAAGAGTACTTATATCACCATAAAAAGCTTAATGAACATTTTAGGCTTAACAGGAGGAGACATTAAAATTGGTAAAATGGTACTATTTTCTAAAAGTAGAAATTTCTAATAATAGTGAGGCCCTTAACTATACAAAAAAGTGGCCCCCTTATGTTACAATATGTACAAAAGAACAAACCTTTGCTAGTACAAGTATGTTATAAAACGGAACCTTGATATCCTTCCTTACTTAATTCTATTGACATCCTTGGCAATATGTATTGAAGCTTGGATCTGGTGGCGAAGGTCTTCTAACTAACAAGGCTGACTTTCTCTCGGATAAGGGCTTCAGATCTTCTTCAGTCTCCCAACTAGCATCTTCTTTACCTTGATCTCTCTACTTAACCAAATATTCTTTATATTCCTCTCTAATAGTGGGATCTCTGACTTTTCGCTCTATAAGAATGTTTTCTACGGCTTAACCCAGGTTGAACTTGATCTTGACGTGTAACCGCTTAGACATATTACGAGATAGGTCATCTATGTTTAGATAATATGGCTTTAAGACGCTAATATGAGAAACTGGATGAACCTTCAACCATGTAGGAGGCTCGAACTTATAGGTTACTCTTCCAATCTTTGAGATGATAGGAACTGGATCGTTGTATCCTTGTTCCTCAATGATTTGACTTGTTTTAGAAGAAGTTTTATAAGGACCTGATCTTCAACATTGAAATCTTTAGGTCGACAGTTCTGATTTGCCCATTTCTTCATTCTCTTGAAAGCCATTTTAAGGTACGCTTTTGCTACTTCTGAACTTTGTATCCAATCCTTAGTAAACTAATAAGCTCTTGGACATCTCCCGATATATGGTGCTACCACTGTGTGGGGTAATAGTGGTTATTAACCTGTAATGATCTCTATAGGGCTTTTGTTGGAGGAAGAGCTCCGCTAGATGTTGAAATAGAACTAGGCGATATCCAACAAGCCAACCCAATTCTTCTAGTTGGTACTAATAAAGTGCTGAAGGTATTCCTCTAGCAAAACATTGAATCTTTCTGTCTGCCTGTCACTCTATGAATGGTAGCTGGAGGTCATGCTCAGCTCGAAACCCAAGAGTTGAAATAACTCTATCCAAAACTTCCCTATAAACCTAGTGTCCCTATCACTTACAATATTCTGGGGCATAACCCAGAATTTCACTACATGCTTGAAGAAAAGCTAGGTTGTCTCTTCTACACTTAAACTCTTTGTAGTAGGAATGAAGGTAGCATACTTAGAGAAATTGTCAACAACAACAAAAATGAATGAGTGCTCCCCCACTTTTGGTAAGGAAGTGATAAAGTCCATAGAGACGCTCTCTCATAGGCGAGATGACACAGGAAGTGGTTCCAATAGGCCTACTACCTTTTGTCTCTCAACTTTGTCCTACTGGTAAGTTCAGCAAGTCTTTGTATAAATCATCACATCCTCCTTCATATCTGGCCAGTAATAGCCTTGCTTCAACAAGCTTAGTGTCCTCTGCCAGCCAGGATGTCTAGCCCATAGGGTATCATGGCACTCTCTCATGAGTGGCCTTCTTAAGCTACCTGCCTTCGTGGCATACAACCGGCGCCCCTTGTGTAAATGAGGTTGCCCTCTACCTCAAGTCTATGAGTCTTCCCTTCCTCAACCAATTACTTGAGATTTTTAGCCAACAAGTCTTAACCTATATGCTACTTGATCTGCTCTTGAATTGCAGTTGAGATTTGACTCGCCAACCGGTGTGCAATCTATGCTAAGGATGCTAAATCGACTCACCTGCTGAAAGCATCTACTACTTGATTAGTCCATCCGCTACGATACGTAATCTCCATATCAAACTTTATAAGAAACTCTTGCCATCTTGCTTACTTGGTTGAAAGCTTCGATTGAGTCAATCCATAGCTGGCAGTAGAATTGTTTGTCTTTACTAGAAACTTAGATCCTAACAAATAGTGTTTTTAGGTCCTTAGATAGTAAATTATTGCAAATAACTCCTTCTCTTGGGCTAAGTACCTACACTTCGTTTGATTCAGCTTCCTACTCTTGTATGCTATTGGATGACCCTCTTGCATCAACACTCCCCCTAATGCAATGTATGAGGCATTCGTATGGATTTCAAAAGGCTTAGAAATGTCAGGAAGTGTGACGAATGACTCCTCCATCACTATATGCTTCAACTCCTTAAAGGCACTCTGACATATCTCATCCCATGACCATGCTTGGTCTTTCTTCAATAGATTTGTAAGGGGTACGACTTGACAAGAATAACCCTCAATGAATCTTCTGTAGTAATTTGCAAGTCCAAGGAAGGATTGTAACTCCGTTAAACTCTTAGGCATTAGCCATTGCCTAATTGCTTCCACCTTAACCATATCCATTCAGATCTACACTTCATCAACAACATGACCTAGGAAGTTGATGCGCTTCTGTGCAAAGGCACAATTCTCGTGCTTCACGTATAAATGATTCTCTTACAGCTTCTTGAAAACCATTCTTAAGTGCTTTACATGGTCCTATAATGTCCTACTATACATAACGATATTGTCTAGATGGACAACTACAAATTTGTCAAGATATTCACAAAATACATTATTTATTAAGGTACAAAATGTCACAAGAGCATTAGTGAGACCGAAGGGCATCACCAAGAACTCAAAAGCGCCATATCGGGTTACACACATCATTTTGGGCTCATCACCCTTAACAATGCGAAACTGATGATAGCCTAAGCGAAGATCCAACTTTGCAAAATACTTAGCTCTACTTAGTTGATCAAACAAATTAGCAATTAGCAAAATTGGGTAATGATTCTTCACCATTAGCTTGTTTAGAGCCTGATAGTCAATACATAATCTCAAACTCCTATCCTGCTTCTTCTGAAATAAAACAGGAGCCCCGTATGGTGCTTTTGAGGGTCAAATGAAACTTGCCTCTAACAACTCATCCAATTGCTTCTTCAATTTGTCAAGTTTAGGAGGCGACATTTTGTAAGGAGCTCTGGCAAGTAGTTTAGCAACAGGAATCAACTTAATCTCGTGGTCCATCGACTATTTGGGAGGTAATTCCTTTGGGAGCTTATCGGGCATCACATAATCATACTCCTCTAGGACACTCTTTATTACCCTCGGTATCCCCATCTTCCCTGCTTCCTCTTTCTCTATAAGGATAGCTAAGAAAGTTAGCTCTTAATGTTTAAGCCCTCTCTTTAGTTAGAGAGCTGATAACATCATAGCCTCAATATTCTTCCCTTCCTTTCCATTGTTGTTTGCCTTGTTCCTTTAAACTGTACACAACAAGGCTTTTCACCCACGAATAACAAGCAATCTACTTCAAGTATGGGAGCAACCCTAGCCTATCTCAAGAAATCTATTCCAAGGACTATGCTGAAGTTGTCCAATGGAACAACTGTGAAGTTGAGATTTCTACTCCAATCTCCAACCCTCACTTTCATTCCTCTTGCAACTCCTCGGATAGGATGGGTCTTGGAGTTAACAACTTTAATCTAGCTAGTGTCCTCAGCAAGCACTAGCCCCAACCTTTCCGCCTTAGGCACATCAATGAAGTTACTAGAGTCTACCATTGCACTGGCACTCTTACTGTTGATGATCAACTGGGCATACATCAACTCATTGTTGGTCTTAGGCTTACGTCACATTGAGGAACTCTTTCAGTTAGCCGACAACATGTGTAATTTGCCTATTCAAGGTTAATCCTCCCCATCACTCCCCGACTCATCATCTTAGTAGACACTCTCTGCTTTTCGTGCCATAGAATTGAGTGCCGCCCTATGTGGACATTTAGCTACTTTATATGAGTCATTATACAGGAAACATGAGAATGAGGGCTTCTTACCTCCATTGGTTGCCCCACTCTTTCTAGACTAGTGAGAGTTATAAGATTTCCTCTTACTCCCTCCAATGTTACTATTGCTATTACTTAAACTTAGGGCTCGCCCACACTTGGGTTTATCCGACTTGATTAACTTTTCACTCTTATATCCTATCGACACATTCTTCCCTTTATTGTCATGAGTGTAGTTAGTTAAGCGCTAAGTTGTTGCCTATACCATAGCCAAGTTGATAACTCATTGCGTCTGTAACTCATTCCTAGCATAGGGCTTTAATCCTTCTAGGAAATAAAATAGCTTATCATCTTCAGCTATGCTCTTGATGTCTAACATCAATGTCGAGAATTCATAGACATACTTTCTAATGTCATCACCCTATTGAAGTTCCTTCAACTTCTTTCGGGTATTATACTCAACATTCTTTATGAAAAGCTGAGTTCGTAACTCAACCTTTAACTCAACCCACATATCTACATAAGCATTACCATTTTAGATATCCTCATATTTGGTGTGCCACCACAGTTTAGCATCCTCAGTTAAGTACATTGTAGCCATGGTGACCTTTACTCTCTCATCATTAGTCCTCATAGTGGCAAAGTAATGCTTCACATCAAATAGAAAGTTCTCCAACAAATTAACGTCCCTCATGCCAGTGATTGCCTTAGGCTCAAGCATCATTAGATGTTATGCATGAGCAAGAACATGTACGGAGGCGGAGGCAGGGGTAGAGGTAAGAGCATTTCACCCAACTTAAGTCAAAATAGCTACTTGTGCCCTCAACTCCTCAATAGTCTCGATTGAGACACAAGTAATAACTTATCTTCTCAAGTCTTCCATTTGAGTCTCTAAGTGTTGTCTTACCTCATCGGTCGTTACGTGGATTTCTTCTCTGAGTGTTTGCAATGTAACATCAAAATTCTCAACCATCTTGGTCATCTTAGCATTCATCTCCTAATGATTGGCCTCAACTTCAACTACTCTTACCAACAGTATAACCAAATCATCCATCTGCTTGGACAATCCCTTGAGCATTTCCTCTAAGCCATCTAACCTCTTACTCATTTTCTCTTGTTGTATCATAATCGTTCCCGCTGGAATAACTTAGGCTCTAATACCAATTGTCACGGTCTAGGGCTTTTTTTATTATACAAACGGACTGTGCAGTGCTTATTATCCTGCCTTTACAATAGCAAGTAAGCCTAACTTGCACGCAACGCTGACCAACAAAGTCTAAACCTGTAAGTAACACAATCAAGGAAAAAAGCTAACAGAATATAGGGGACACAAGCACAAATGGAAAAATAAATAGCACAGTTTTATTAATTTTGATAGTAATACAAAGCTACAATGCGTGTGTATAGAGATACAGTGTATGTAACATATGCCGTCGGTTATGATCAACTAACGTAGTGAGTAAGAACTTCAATCCAAAAGAATACTCACATTCCCATTAGTAAAGAGCTTTATGAACATTTTTGGATTTAATAAGATGAGACATTAAAACTGATAAAATAACACCGCTTTCTAAAAGTAAAAATTTTTAATAATAGTAATGTCCTTAACTACACAAAAAGGTCCCTCTCTTATGTTATAATATATACAAAAAAATAATCTCTTGCTAGTATAAGTTTGTTATTAAAAAGGACCACGACACTATGAATGCTACATAACCATAGATTATCACAATACAACGTTCCTTTTAAATGCCGTTATATATAATTAATTATTAAAATTATTGAAAATAATTAAATCCTACTAATATTATAGAATAGTTAAAAATATCTAAATAATCTAAATGACTCATTCAATGCTTTAGAACTTGAAGGGCGGAATGAAAGGAAATATTGTCAGAATTAGTTGCTCCTTCGTGTGCATTTGCCATGCCACTACACGTTTTTCTACCATTAACCTTTCTACGTTTTTTTTTTTTTTTTCCCTTTTTTTTTCCCCTCCCTTTCTTCCCCGATGAAAGGGGAAATATATTTATTAAACAAAAGAGGGTGATTTATCGCCTGATACAACAAAAGGGGTTACTCTACTCTCAATAACCTATATACTTCCTTGCCGGATGGGTCTTATAAATGGTAAAAGGAGGGAGGAAAAAGAGGAAAAAAGAAAGAGAGTAAGCTTCCTCTAGCTGTATGTGTTGTCATTATGTCAACTACTACATTAGCCTTCCAGTAAACAAAATCCAATAATTTTTGCGACTTCAAAAGAAAACTATGAGTATTAATAGATTCACTTATGTCATTGACGCATGCAACTTTTATTTATTTATTTATTATTATTATTATTATTATTATTTTGGGTAACTTAGGGAATATTCAACTTTTATATGTTGAAAGTCATATCTGTCCGTTTATCGATTTCACGAGATGGCTTTCCTCAGCCAAAGGGCAATGATTTTATGACTTACTCTGGGGGTGACGTATTAGAATAAGTTTAAGACGGACGCAGAACCATAAAACCTGGGAGATCAGTATGTATGTTAGTTACAGTTTAAGTTATTTATAAAATTTAGAATAAATTATAAATATACTTTTTATATCTTTTTCATGTGCCTTTTAACCCTTTATTTTTAAAGTCGACTTTTTAAACATTCAAATCCCTGAAAAGATAGGTCTTTTAGTACTAAAAGGTAAATTACAAATAAATCTCCTTATATTTGCTTCATAATATCTCCTAAACTATAAGATAAGTAAGCCTCCCTAGACCATACAAGCTGCGACGAGCCCATGCAAAAGGTTCCTAGACAAAGCGGATTCAGAATTATCTTTCATTCCAAGAGATAACCTGTATGGACTCCTAACGTATATGAAGGAGTGCAATTTGTTCGATAAATTCCTACCTCTCTATCTATTTCTAAGATGTTTGGAATTTTCAAAACTCCATGAACATGTAGAAGAGAAATGCTATCCCCACTCGAACCAAGACAGAACTTTTACTTATTCAAATAACAATTAAGGTAAAGCAGAGTCAGAAACAACGAATCTCTTTATGATAAACAGATCCATTTTGCAAGTTGGTTATTACGAGTAGTTCTTATAAAAGATCGGACTAATGACTTATACAATACTTAAATTCTTGGTATAAATGCTACATAGTTGGTTCTCATCCTTTAGAGACTACGAGTATAATAGGAGCATACGTCGACAAAAGGATCACCCTAAGATGATCATCTCATGGAAATGTGTCTTTCGCCTCTATTTTACTAGAATTCGTCTAGTATTTTTATTTTCTTGGCAAAAAGAAAAAAGAAAAAAAAAAGGCTGCCGCTATATGAAATAACAATATGTACTAAAATGAAAAAAAAAAGTATAAATTAAAGGATAAAAATGGTCATATATAAAATTTATAAGTAATTATTTAATGGTACGAGATACAAATACTCAAATTTAAAGGTAAGAAAATCAAGTGCATACGAAGTAAACACAAAGTAATATTAATATTAAAATTTTAAAAAAATCACTAAAACCAAGGGTAAAAGTGGGTGTAGATTTGAAAAGCACTTTTCTAAAGATTCAAAAATCTATATACTCAATTTTAAAGATATATGAATAACCTAAACACACATGGAACAAACATAAGAGAATATATTTGTCATTTACCATAGAAAATATCAACTTATAATTTTGGAAGATTTTGTCACTTATACATCTTCATAGTATGTTAATTTTTGGTGGTTCATGATTTTTCATTTTGTTACTTACACCTAATAATATGCCTCCTATATAAAGTAGGGTTTATCAGAGTAGCGACATGTGTACAATTTAATGAAAGTGAGACAATTCTTAATATATGATGTTACTTTTGCAAAATAGCTTTATAAAATTATATTGTGGAAATGACATCATTGTGAAATCTAAAGAAATTGATCTAACTAGATAAAGAATAGAAAAAAACAATGAAAAATAGAACATGGACATACAAACGCACAACGTCACGAGTTTAATAATTTTCCAGTTAAATTGCACAACCACACTCTTAGATATATCCTATGTTATTAGAATCATGTGGCTCATTATCCTTGCTAATGAGTACCTAGTGAAATTTCTGCTGTTTATCGATGTGAACTGAAGGACAAAGACTGCAGAACGAAGGTAAACCAAGAACTCCTGAACGAGAAATGAAAATGATCCAGCGTTAGAAAAATAACAGTGAATGAATTCCTTAATTAGTTATGAAGAGTCAGGTCACTATTTATATACAAAGAGCCACTAATCATAAAATAATAAGTGGACTAATAATAAAAGTACATATGTCACGGATAAATTATATACTTCATAGCTCTTCCCCACAAAGCGTCCCCACACCAACACACCACCACCGCTACCCCACAAACGAAATCCCCATCCCTAAACAACACCTACAGCCCCCACTCTAAGTTGGAGTTTTTCCTAAGCACAACTTTGGAAACTAAGAATTGCAATTGAGTAATCTTCAAAGCCTCAATGAGAAAACTAGCTACTTGATGAGTAGTTGAAATATACAATGGTTGAATAAAACCAGATGAAACATGATTCTTGATGAAGTGCATATCAATATCTACATGTTTGGTATGTGCATAGAAGTAAGGATTATAGACAATATAAAGAGTAGAACAGTTATTATACATAAAAGGAATAGGAAGCTAGAAAGAGAAACCCAAATCTCTCAAAATATAAGATACCTAAAGTAATTGCTTAAGATTACTAATATATCATACTATGGTTGGAAAATCAGTAACCCATTCGAAAGTCCAAATTGCTTTATGATTTCATCTAAAACTGTTTAATCGAATATATATATAAAAATATTTGTGAAATCTCAATAATCATAGAATTCAATATTCAGTAATGCACTATATAATCATATCATTGCCATCTAACTAGATCAATAGAATTATTACTAGGTTTATCAGTTGTATCATTGGTAAATTCAAATTTCAATTTAACACCAAGACCCATTCTAGTTAACGGACTTCAACCCAAGGAATCCGTTCCATCGAATAGTAATGATTCAATCAACATGTTAGGTTATTAGAATTAGAAAGATAAAGCGGATCCACGATCGAGGGATCTACTACAGTAGTTGTACTAGAATCTACTGTTATACTCATGATGAAAAGAAAATTTCAATAATCTTGTACTCGATTTAATGCTCTGATACCACGTGAATCGAAGAACAAGGACTGCAGAACGTAGGTAAACCAAGCACTTCTGAACGAAAGATGAAAATGATCCAACAGCAGAAAAATAACAGTGAATAAATTTGTTAATTAATTACAAAGAGTCAGGTGACCATTTATATACAAAGAGCTACTAATGAGAAAATAACAAGTGGACTAATAATAAAAGTACACGCGTTATAGATGAATTATATACTTCGCAATCGGGTGTAAAGACACCAAACCTTCAGTTTTTCTATACATGGCAAATGTATAAATAATCTATATTCTACAATATATTAATCAGTTACCACATATTATTAGATTGGTTGTACAATCTACAAAAATCCATTCCATTCAAAAATTACATCTATCGAGTTTAATAGACTAGTCAATAATTATAAAAATCATTAGGGGTGTGATTTCTCATTCAAAATATTGAAACGACAGTATGTGTTGAAAATTTTATATATTAATTTGTCTTAGAGGGCGTCCTTTCAATTTCGCTAATGGCACCGGTGATTTCATTAATTTTTAAAGACCAAAAGGTAGAATGAGGATGCAGATAATTAATTATAACTAAATGAGCCTAACGACTAAAGTTAATACCCTAGAACCACATTTCAATTTGTTATTTCATTCATTTTTTCAAAAAGAAAATCAAAAGGTAGGAGTGAATTATGAAAAATCAAAAGTATATGAGCTTAATTATACAAAAAATAAAATTTTGGAATACCATTGCATAACAGGATCTCGTCAACAATCACACTATAGGAACAAGAAAGCATCTGTAAAAATATGACAAATTTATTTAATTCCTTAATAAGTTTCCTAAAACATCCAATAATATTTTTAGTGGTTATTTATGCATTAGTATCTTCTTCCACAGTTTTTTTTCCCAAGTATAGGAAAAGAAAAATTCAAATCTTAATTTATTCTAATAAAAAATTAACAGTATTGACAATACATTATAATAGCTTTAGCCAATAGTTAAAACACTATAATAATTGGAAATTTAAGAACCTTGCACTTGTTAAGGCAAAGTATGTTTATAAAAGGTGTTTGGCACAAATATTTATACCAAGCATCACTTTTCTTTTATAATTCACATGTGCTTAATTTGAGTGTAGGAGGTGTTTCATAAAAAGCCAGTTCTTTAGTTTACTTTTTTTTTATATGGTTAGCTATATGACCAATGTATCAATCACCATAATTTTTTTATTTTAATACTTTATCACTTTTGAGTGATATTTATATGTTCAATGGCTCTATTAAGCCCAACATTTTAGAGATCATATCTTTGTACAACGATAATTTTTGTCATTTAATTTTTTTTATATTAGTTACTTTTAATTAGTTTTTTAATTTATTTATTTTTATTTATCTAACTTGTTCAATTTCTTAGTTTGTATTTGTACTAACCAACATATTATTATTGTAATATGTGATATTGATAAAATAATTCTTAATTCTATAAAATTCTACAAAAGATTTTTTATGCATTGTTTAAAAAAAAAAAGAAATGGTTGGGACCCATGAAATAATTAAATAAAGATAAAGAAATTTTATTTAAAGTACCCATTTGTAAAATAAAGATGTGCTATCCAATTTAAGAATTCCTTTATAAATATGCTCTTATAAATAGAGATAAGCAAATAGTTATGCTCAAAATAGGTGTCCACTTGTACCCCACTTACGAAGTAGGTTTTATATAGATATTAGAGATCATTGGATGGGTTAGAGTAGCAATTTTTTAGAACTCCATTTTATAGGGTGGGGTACTAGCATGATGTCTTTATATTTTATACTCACTCTAGAATCTTTATTAGATGTACACATGGTACATATTCCAAAGTGATCGGTACTTATCCTATAGAATTTATTAAATAATAAATTATACTTTAATGAATGAAAAATAACATTAAATTTTTGCGGTCAAGGAAAGAATAAAAATAATTTATTATGTTTATGTTAAAGAGGAACAACCTAAATCCAATACAAACCCTAAATCTAAAACTCTTCCATGTGATGTTTCAACTTCTATAAATAACAATTTTTATTTATTTTGCTATAGGTTCCTCATGTTTTGTTTAATATCACAAAATGAAATAATAAAGATAGAAAATGTTACTTTAATGATATCACAAGTTTTGTTATATGTTTTATAGATTATGTTACAAGTATACAAGTTTTGCATATGTAAAAACTGTAATATCATATACAAATAACTTTTTTAATGACATATGAGCTTAAAATTTATGGGCAAATAGGAAAAAAATATAAGTTTTATAGATACACAATTACTTATAGGTTTTACAAGATATACATTTTATTCTAGTTTTTATGGGATAGGTTTCGTTTCTAAAATTTAAGAACTTACATTTTAGAGGAATTGATATGAGCACATCTTTATCTGCTCAGCTTTCTATTTATAAGCTCACTAATTGAATTTCGGTCTCTTAATAGGATAAATCCGGTTTAATTTTCCTCCACCTATCAGTTGTGAAAGTAGTTAGAAAAAAGGGGCCGGGAAGCAAAGACGGACCTTCCACCTGATAAATTTATCACATTGAAGGCACCACTGAGAAAATTTAAGAAGTTTTGACTGGAGATGAAGGTGACAGGCTGTGCTCTAATATAATAATGTCGCGATCGAATTTGTCTATCGTCATTTATTTTTCTGCCATGCTGGTAGATTTCTCTCTAGTCGCAATTTTAAAATCCCACTTTCAACTTTCTGGTCCCTATTTATTTCCATTCAATTCTCTCTGTCTCACTCCACACTCATTTGACTTGCAGGTCCTTATTGATGAGGGAAACCATAGGATCAGCATCATAACCCCAGGCCAAGCCAAACCTCTCATTAACCAACACATGACACTACCAGAACACATTGATTTCAAAACCAATATGTAGTTGTAACTTTTACATTAGGGTACAGGTCGGTCCGGATACTTGATAAGGGATTAAAGATTTTTTTTTTTTTTTTTTTCTTATTTAGTTTCTTAATATGACGAGTGGAAGCCCGTCAACGTTCTACTTTTTACTAACTAACGTAGCATAAGTAGGAAGCTGAGCTCAACTCACTCTCTCTCTGACTTATACCATTGTTGTCTCTTGATAAGGAAAGAAAAAACCATGGAATTGGAGATCCATGAAACCAACTATGACAAATCTTTCTCCTCACCTCCACAACATGATCCATACTTCATCTATCAAAACCCTCCATCACCTGTAACCCATTCCGATTCCAATGCATTCAACTTAACTGACAAAGTAAGTCCAAGCATTTTGCTAATCATCATAATCCTTGCAGCAGTTTTCTTCATTTCCGGTCTGCTTCACCTCCTTATAAGATTTATCATGAGACCTCCAAACAGAGACCCAGATGGCTTAGAAAGTGTTACAGAACTTCAAGGCCAGCTACAACAGCTCTTCCATCTCCATGATGCTGGCGTCGATCAGTCCTTCATTGACACTCTTCCCGTTTTTTACTACAAAGCTATTATAGGATTGAAGAACCCTTTTGATTGCGCGGTGTGTTTATGCGAGTTTGACCATGAGGATAA
The DNA here is from genome assembly GCA_024138015.1 of Lumnitzera littorea. NCBI lineage: Eukaryota > Viridiplantae > Streptophyta > Magnoliopsida > Myrtales > Combretaceae > Lumnitzera > Lumnitzera littorea. The sequence goes on along the minus strand of JAMXBB010000007.1, from coordinate 48,368,942 downwards.
GCTTAGATTGCTTCCAAAGTGTAGCCATGCCTTTCACATGGGGTGTATAGACAGATGGCTCTTGTCTCACTCCACTTGCCCTATCTGCAGAGCTAATCTACTCTGTGATTTCTCTCCTAGCAATAGCAGTTCCCCCGTTGTTCTTATTCTCGAATCGGGTAGCGAGAGCTCTAGAGAGATTGTTGCACCAGATAGGGCAGGGATAAGGAGAACTAATTCTTCACTCACAGCTAACTCTTGCCAATTAGGTCAAGCAACTGAAACTGAAGCCGGATCTGATTTGTCCCATATTGTTTTGCCATGTGAATTTGGGGAATTCAGTGCAATAGATGGATCAACTCGGACAACAATGGCGAATTCTGGAGAGAGAGTTGTGCCTGTCAAGCTTGGAAAGTACAGAAATGTGGATGGATGTGAAGGAAGTAGCAGTACAAATAGCAATGTGGACGGTAGGAGGTGTTTTTCGATGGGCTCATTTGCATATGTGATGGATGAAAACTCCACACTGCAGGTACCTATAAGAACACCCATGAAGAAAAATCAATCTGCGAAGAAGACTTCTCTCCCTAGAACATCCATCCACCGTCCGGCTATGTCGGAATGTGATTGCGAATCTAGGAGGGATTTCGTTGATTTAGAAGGCTTAAAATGCTTGGAAGGAAGTAACAAGAGCGCTGTTAGTACTAGCGATAATCGTGGTAAGGACATTAGACAGAGCAAGAGGGAGAGTTTCTCAATATCCAAGATTTGGCTGAGGGGAAAAATTCAGAAGCCGAGTTCAACGATGAATTCGTCGAGGCGGGCATTCTCATTCCGCTTTCCGGCTAATGAGAATGTGGTTTCTGGGTGTGAATTGGAGGAGGAGAATGAGATTGATGTGGAAAGAAGTTGTTCAGAGCTCGGAACGGAGAGGTGGGAAAAGGGAATCAGAGATTCAGGTTGGGACGTGGAAAACCAAAGCTGCAAAGATTATGATTCACAACACTCTCTAGGTGGTGGCGGGCCGTCACTGTCCTCTGGACTTGGGGTG